>VUQR01009293.1:17793-31959 GCA_015108515.1 Hemichromis elongatus | reverse complement strand
CATACAAAAGACACTGAAGAACTCACAGAACGGCAGAGCAGAGAGACGCAGAAACATGAAGAATAATGCAGGGGAACACAGAGTAAAGCAGACGACGCGACGAGGACCACAGGCAGACACACGCATTTTTTATATTTGCAGCATGTTTTGAGATAGTATCATTTTGTTTTAGTTTTTACATTTATTAAATATTACATAATTAACCTGCTAACTCAGTAGTCCAAATTCAGATTGTTTATTTTGATTGATCAAAAGAAGAAATAAAATAATCTAAGACCAAGAAAAAAGTTGGTCATGCCACAACTTTTATTTTTCCTGGATAAACATATTAAATACCATGACAAATCAACGAAAAAGTAGAGCGACAAACATCTGATTAATCCTTAACTGCTACTGGTATATTTGTAAGAGAATCAAGTAGCTTAATTACTTTTTCATCTTATTTAATCATTAGCTGTTAAATTTACACCTAAATTTAATAAATAAAGAAGACGTATGTATTGTTTATCGATGCTTTTTTCAACCCCTATTTACAAGCCCTGCCCCCTTTCCCTTTCATCTTGACTGTTGTGCAAGTGTACCCATTCGTCAGGTTGGCACCACCATACAATTGATCTTTGTGTAAAGAGCCAAAAGTTGGGTGTTGTTTAGTGCTCACACAGTGATAGCGTTATCCTGGATAAACCTCCGCCATGGCATTACTTGAGTAAATACATGACACTGAGTCGTTCAGAAACGATGCTGTTACTCGTGAGCAATCCAAGCCTAGAGTAAATACACTCTCTGTTCTAAAGACGTCAGACACAAATCTAAGAACACACATGAATGTGAGGGTGTTAAAACTGACTGTGATAGCCGGGAGGGAGATTCTTATGTTGAGGAGAGGCTTAAAAATCCTGGCAATACACTTATGAAATATGTTTCGGTATATTAATGCATCACAAATTTGGAACTACAAGTAAACTGAATTTATAAAGTGTCAGTTGTAAGTATTGATTATTGCTTTTTATTGACAGAGATTTTGATATTATTATTACTCGTGGCTGAACTGTTTCTAAAGGCCAAGTATAACTTTCACCTAAACAGTGCTCATGAACAGCAGAGGACTTTCCGTTACTTATTATTCACAGTAACCCAGGATCACTTTATGCATTTCTAAAGCACTGGCATCCATTAGAACTACGCTGGCTGCTTTGTGCTACACAAGATGATGTTTTTTGTAGATGTTTTCAGGAGCACATGATCAAATAATCTGGCAATACTCCAGTTAAGAACAAGTGAGCTCACAACATCAATCAGGGCAAAATGGAAACATGCAGGGCATTTTCTGGAAAGAGAAAAAAATCATTGCCATTTTGGACGCAATGCAATTAGCATTGTCAGACCAATGAGGTCAAAGCTACCACGCAGTAATTAAATTTTACTAACCTCCTCAGTTTAAATATTAGATTTCTAGGTGCAGTGCAGCAGTATTAACTAGAACACATGTGTATTGCCAATTATTTATTTAATTAATTAGCAATTAATTACTTTGAGTAGCTTTAACAAAACTAGAACCCGTTGAGTAGCGTTGCTTTTGTTTAACTTCTTCCATTGCAAATAACTCATAGATTGCAAAGCCTTCCTTTCAACGTACTTTCCCCAGTCCATTTTCAAAAACAGAAGCCGTCTGACCTACAGTTTTTCCGAACAATCAACGATCAAGCCTTCACACCCTCATAAATATGAGCACACACGTCCAAACACACATAAAACCTCATTCTGGCTTCTGACTGAACACAACAGCTGCCTCCAAGGAACCCAGTGCATTGAATTTGGGTGTTTTCTAAACACCCAAGCCTTTACTTCCTGATAACAATTAACCTCTGAACACAGAGGCTGTTTGATCCATGGCTGCTGGCTCCACCAGCCATTAGTCCAAATAACACAGACAAGCCACTGACATTTCAGGAAAATATATAATCAACATCATTTTTTTTCTCTTCTTTTATTCTTCTTTTAGAGAGTTGACAGTGCAGATATTTTTACAACGCTGAAAAAAAATGTGTCAACTTTAATGGTTTTGAAAAAATTAGAAAATATTTTAATTTCAGCTAAAAAACAAGATTTCACACATTTCCCTGGCTCCCATAAGAAGCTATAATATTTTACTGTATTTACTTTTCAGTAAAAAGTAACTTAAGGTGACTGTTGATATAATTGGGCGCTGTGTAAATACAACTGTGGTAAACTAAAGAGCTTGTGCACTCTATTGTGCTAACTCTGTGGCTAAAAGCCTTCTGTGATAGCATGACTTTACCTTTATGTTGGAGCCTGATACAGAAAAGTGTAATAAAGCTCGTAACTAAAACTAAAAGACTATAAGACTGAAATACATTGTTCTGTAATCTGATACGAGGCTAAAGAAAATGTTTTAAATTGTTTCAACTTCTTTGACTCTGTGGTGGCTCACATTAAACGGACAGCAAAGTTTATTAAAGGGGATTACGGTGGTGGATCAGCGGAGCTATTCATCTCTGCCTCCCTGCTGCTCTGGAAACAAGCCTCGCTGCCTACTCTCTGCCCTCACTTTACAAAAGTTTGCCCATCATGAGACACCATCAGGGGCTGGTCCAACGACAGCCTGATCAGTGCTCAACCACCAGCAGCCTTTTTCTCAGAGAACATCAGTTCTTTGGAAAGCAGATCCTCTGTATTCTCACATATAAACATATCTGAGAAAGTTTCTGCATCATTACCCCCGAGGGAGCAAGGTAGTGATAAGGGTGACATTTAAAACTGAAATGTATTTTTTGTGCTGGAGATTTGTTGCTCTGAAAGGCAATTAAATATTCATTATTGTACTGAACACAAACCCTCACTTAAATTGTGATTTTTATTTTAGTAGCACTCAGTAACCACAGCTCCAATGCCATTTTGATGAGAATATAATACAGCATTAATAACAGTGGACATATTCTCAAAGTTATTGAATCCTAACAAAATCTACACTGAACAGGTATCACATCGTGACCACCTGCCTAATATTGTGTTGGTCTCCCTTTTGCTGCCAAAGCCTTCCTGACCCATCAAGGCTCCACTAGACCTTTGAACTTGTGCTGTGGTATCTGGCACCAAGATGTTGGCAACAGATGCTTTAAGTCCTGTAAGTTGCAAGGTGAGACCTCCACAGGCCAAAATGTTTTGTCCAGCACATCCCACAGATGCTTGATGTGATTGAGATCTTTGGTGGCCAAGTCAACACCTCAAACTCCTTGTTGTGCTTCTCAAGCAATTCCTGAACCATTATCCTGCTGACACCCCATCCATCAGCGAATAACCTGATCCGCGGTCTGTAAAAAAGCTTACGTAGGTGGTACATGTTAGGCCAAACATCCACATGGATGGAAGGACCCAAGGATTCCCAGCAAAATATTGCCCAAAGTGTCATTACGCCTCTGCCGGCTTGACGTCTTCCCATAGTGCATCCTGGTGCCAGGTGTTCACCAGGAAAACAGGGAACATGCACCCTGCAATCTACATAATGTTAAGAAAACGTGATTCATCACCACCTTCATCACACCAACAGCAGCTAGCATTTCTTCCTTCTTGGCCTGATTGTACCTGATCTTGTCTGTTTTCCCCTCAAACGGTGAAACAAGTTTGTTGTTTCACCTTATTCAGGAACTGTTTTCTTGCCTGTTTAGCAAAGTAGCTCCTGTTTTACGAAATCATTATGTAAGCTGATACGTAACTCTCACTCTCAGACATGCCTGGGCTTATCTTATTGTTGTGTGTGCTGGGGAATATAATCGTATGGCTTCACCATGTTATTGATATTAGAATATCTGCTGACAAAATGACGATCTTCAAAAATTCAGACATCCAAGGATTCATAAGATGCCTGAGGGACCAATCCTGACAACTGGTGGGGTTCAGCTTGTTCTGGGGTTTGGCAGAAATAAGCAAAGCCAAAGATGTCAAATAATTCTGAAGAAAAAAACAATCATAGAGCACCCGTCCAGCACCCATCAATGCTTGTTTTATGTTGATGGATCAGAATATTCTAGTAGAAAACGGAATAAAAGTCAGGACAGAAAAGCATTTCCTAATTTGACCAAATTACAAAGATGTAGACTTGCTGATTTTAAATTAAATCGTATATAAAGGTACTCTGAGTGCAGGGTTCATTTTAATCAACTCCCACCTATTGCATAGGGAGTCATTGTTGCAGAACGCTGGATGATGCTCCCTGCTGCAGATGTATTGTTTCCTTAAACGAGCCACAGCGGGGAAAAGGGCATGGACTCATAGGCATAACAAGATATAATACCAAGGTTAATTGACCAACAGGGTCCTGTCTTATTGGATTAGTGTGGCTATAACCCAGATGCAATATCAAACTCACATACACACCCCACCCTTTTATATCTATCAGTCCAGCTCTGTCCATTCATGAAACTACTCTCTCTAATGTAAAGTGCTTTGTATTTCCAAGGAGCAAAGAGATGATGAATTCAACAGAAGTCCTTTTAATTATAGAATGAGTCAAAACAGAAACATCATAGAATACATCTTTGCTCAAGTAAAGGAAGAGTGAGGCTGACTAAACTTTCAATACAAAAAGTTGTATGACAGAAATTCACTATTCACTGTCATTTAGATCAATCCTATTAAGTACATAGTAGCTACTATCTTAGGTACAGTACTGTACACTTGTGCTCATGGGGTTTATGAGCCATCTCTCTTTAACTTTGTTAGTCAACTTCTTTACCTTCAACATTTTAGCTGCACTGGAGACAAGCTACAGACCGAGCCTGCCAGTAGAGACAGTCCCACTGTAAATTTTTCCAAAATTGCATAGTCTAATTTAATAAATAGATTTATATTTATGGATTTATTTTCTTTAGATCATGTGCATTAAGTTAAAGTTTCAAAACCAAAAATGCTCCATAATTTAACTTATTTAACATAACATAACTTCCCATCGTTCTCATCCGCTCTGTGGACCTTCCCACAGGAAAGTGGAAATCCCAAGCACTGACTTGAGTGTTAACTTCTGCCCAATTGTTTCAAGCCTGTACTTTTCCTCCTTACAGTTCTTCACACATAGAAACAGTCCAGAGTCTATGGACTCTCAGTGTAGCCTTTGATATTGTGACCATATAGTGTTACATCATGGGCTTAAGGTTCTTGTCTGGTATCTAGCTAGATTGGTTTTCTTTCTATTTATCTAACAGGACTTTCTCTGTTAGGGTGAGCAAGTTTTCCACTAACACCACTTTTATAACCTGTGGGGTTCTGCAAGGTTCAGTCCTAGGTCGTTTATTATTTTCTTTCTACATTCTTCCTTCACTTGGTAGCATTTGATCTTTTAATAACATTTATTATCATTTTTTTACATTTCAAAACATACATTTACTTTGTGTTGCCATGGCTCTGACATGACTAACATTATTGCAACACAACAATAGAGGAGACCCTGTGATTTGAATGCACAGACAGCATAGAAAAGAACTCTTTAAGAATCTGCCCATTAACTTTTAATTGTGCTAGTCTTTAGCTCTGTCTTTATTTGTAGAATGACTTCAATGGTTTAGCATAATTCAAAAATCTCACACTGGACGGTACAGTCTCTCAGCTCTTATGCAAATTCCTTCTGTTCCTTTCAGTCACCTTTCTTCTAGTTGGCTGCCCTTGATAAGCAACAGGTTTGAACAGAAGGTGGGTGTGGCTTCTGTGCCAGTGTGACCAAACTGGGGATATTCATTTTAACTGATATCATACAGAACCTGTCTGGAACTTTTGACTTACAGGAATTATTTGTGCATACACTGACATTTACATTTGAACCTGTAGCTATGTTTACAGTATATGCAAATGCATATTAAGAAAATAAGAAAAAGCACTTAAGTACTAAAACATACAGTTAGAATGCATTAGCTCAAGGCAATTACAGAAAGTTGATATGCATTTTTCTTTTATCATAAGGCTCTATTGATGCTGTTCTTTGTAGCAAACTACCACATACTGTCAGAATGACTCACAGTCCTGCAGTATTTTATACTCCTTTCTATGGAGTCAGTTTTGGAACCCCTACAGTGTGTGCAAATGTCAGTCAGTGAAGCTTCAGTTTTTCCCTTTATGTTGAGGTTATTGCTCTTTGACTTCCTTTCACTGCGAAAAAAAAAAAGATCTCTAATAATATCTTCATAAAACCCAACATGGTAATGTCTCAAAGAAATCATCAGAATTTTTTGACCTGAAGTTATGTACCGGATTATGTTTCCCTATTCTACCAGAATGTAGATCTGTCACTCAGGGCTCTTTGATAGGATTAAACAAATCTCAAAAGTGTAACAATCTGCACATCTTAATTTTCATCTCATTAATGATTAGAGAGGTGAAGGCAGATGTACAAAGATGAACTACATGACTCACAGTGTCTAAAGTACTTTGAAGGTGTCTCACTGTTTAGGGCTCTGCTTTACCGGCATGCTGTTCTGTTGACAGAGCTGAAAAGTGATTTCAGCCAGGAACAGCAAACATGGATCTCATCATGCGCAACCCACCCATTAGAGAAACTCCATTTTCCATGCCACGTCGCATGGCGGAACGAGAGATAAGTGTTGGGAGTTGAAGTGTTGAAGTGCGTGTGCTGGCAACACTCCCTCTTGCTCTCTCCCTTTCACTTTCTCGCTCTGTTTCTCTCTCGAGAAAAGACACTCACACAATGTAGTTAATTAGGAAATGCTTTTATTGCTTTCTGGGACTCAGGTTCCTTTAATTAAGGAACACAGAAGTGCCTTTCACTGGAAAACGCATGCTTGATGAATAAGATAAGGGCTGGTTTCATGCGTTGATTGGACTGTTAGCGCCTAAATTACATTCCATCAGGCATTTTGAGTGTCGATGAAATGCCTGAATGACAGTAAGCATTTGGAATTGGGGAAAAAAAGATTTTACTCTCTATATATTCTGATTTTGAGTTTTATTATTTATTTTTTTATCAGAGCTTCCGTTTAGGGGAAAAAAACACATTTTTAGTTTTACCGATTGTTATCGTTGTGATCTGCCAGCTTGATATACTGACTTGTCACATCTCTGACACTTCCATTAAAATACTGTCTCCTTAGCTTACCTCCTGTTTGCAGTTATGCATGCAAGGTAGAAGTACCTGTTCAGATGCTAAAATGTGCCACTATATATTCTCATAAGCTTCTAGCAAACTATAGATCAGAGGGGTGGGGAACTCCAGGCCTTAAGGGCCGGTGTCCTGCATGTTTTAGATATCACACTGGGTCAACACACCTGAATCAAATGATTAGTTCATTTGATCTGGAGAACTTCAAAGGGGTGTCCAAATTCATGGGCTGCATCCTCCTGAGGCCGCATTTGTAGGCCAATTATGTCACAGTGACGCGACGTAAGCTGTCCAAATTCGTAGACTCCTCAGAATGCAGCCAACAAATGCGTCCTCATTTTCCCAGATTTTGAGCATGGATCAGGTGTACCATATCTCACAATTCATAGTGCGGCCAGCCGATTCCAGTATCCAACAATGGCGGCGGCCACTTAGTTTTAATATTACTCTTATTACTCTTTCTGGGTCACAAAATAAACTTTTAAGCTATTTTCAGGAGAGAATGTAGCTGTGTAAACTTCAAATATCTGCTCAGTTTATCAAGAAATCGCATATTTGGAAAAGTGCTCTGATGTTTTCAGAGACGTCTGTTACCCACCAGAGGTCTCACTAGAGTCGACAAGAACACCGGACTCCCGGCACATCGTTTTCAACCCCCGCGGTCTTTCACTACTCAGGTTAAACATGATATATAAGTCAATTAGATAACTTAAACATGTTATTGTTTCGCCTTTTTCAGTGTTTTATTTCTTCCTGAGTAAATCGACTTAGCTAAGATTACAGCTGAATACACGTAAAACAGAAAACTGAATAAACAGAAGTGTGAGATGATGGAGAATTTACGCCAGTGTCCTGTTATATGATAGCAAGGAGCAGACCTCCACATGTATACGACGTTCTGGGTCACTGAAAATGGAGATTTTTAAAAACTCCTGCCAGGGTGGAGATTTTCGAAAACTTTGTTTTTAGTGTTTACATGTGGCCGGAGATATGTTTCCAAAACTACACATGTGGATGGGATTAAAAAAAGAAAAACAAAGACAAAAAACAGAAAATCGTGTAGGTGTAGCCCAAGACAGCTAGTGACGCAAATCTGAAGGCTAGACTGTCCAATTTCACAGCCATTCACTTCCGGGCTACCTGACCTAATGAGTACCCAGTCCACATAGATCGCGATAGCTGGGTCCTCAGGAGGATGCAGCCCATGAATTTGGACACCCCCCAAGACATGTTGAGGAGGCCATTTAGCCATTTAAATCAGCTGTGTTAATTTGTTGAAACATCTGCAAACACACATAGAAATACAGTATAAGGCAAAAAGTGAGTTTGTACAATTCTAGCTAGTTTGAAAGTCAATAATTGGCATGATCACGTTATGGAGGCTTCTTGAAGGACATTTAAAGCTCTTCTTGGGATTTTGGCTGCCTTTTGTTTCATTTTCAGTTAAGATGATCCCACACTGAGGGATAGCGTTGTTCCAGGGTCTGGGGAGACCAACCCATGACTGATGGTGTTTTAGTGATGAGAGTTTGAAGCAGAAATTTGTCTGGACCTGTTGACACTATTTTTCAGCACAGGTCCCAGTAATTTTGCATACCTTCTTTAAATTTTTTGTCTGAGTCTGTTATATGTAGACAGCACACTGGTTCATTCCTCGAGTTGGGTTGCATTTTTAAACTTCACACTGATCTATGAATCATTAAAGGTTTTTAACAACTGAACAAAACATAAAAAAAAAACCTTTCTTCTGACAAAGGTAAAGTACAAGGACTGGAATGAAAATGAGAAATTCATTCTGAACTTAAGAAAGCATGGAGAATTATTCCTACAGACCACTTTAAAAATGACAAGAAAACCCGGCTCCTTGGAGACAAAGTATTGCTCAAAACGTTTGCACTGTTCTGTATTTCTCATGAGATTTAATCATGCAGCATATCATGAAACATAGATGCCGCTGGTCCAGCTTTTTCAATTAGGCAGTCATTACTAAAGGTGTGTTTTATAATAAATGTAATACAAACGTTAAATTTTTATGGGTAAACAAATAATTTATTAAGGTGTAATTGGAGAATTAGTAAACAGTGCTCACTAGATTAAATATGTTGCAACGTGCACTTTTTGTGCACTTTTTACCATTGAGAAATGCCAAACGACTTAAGTTACTTACACTTAAAGTGCTGAATATAGTACAGTTAAGAGAAAAGTGAAAAAAGGAAGATTGCTGTATGATTGTGCAAAATTTCATTCACATTTGCCCTCCAATTATGGAGAAGATTTGGTACATACATACAAATGTTATGATTATTATACTAAGAAGATAAAGTAATCCCCTGATATGGTTAGGGTAAAGATAAAGGCTTGAGGGGTTGATTGAAACAATAATTCGGGCTGGGCTATTAAACTCAAGGACAAGCTAGTGACCAGAATGTTAACTGTGTAGGCTATCACCTAGCCGCTGTTTAAAGCTCTTTTGATATCTAGTTTTCGTTAGGGATGATCAAATTATCCCGACCAAAAGCTTTAACTTTAATTTTATTATTGGGTTACAAAATTTAAAAGATATCACTATAAGTCAGATTATTGTAAATTACACTTATAACATTATCTTTATTAAAAGATAAACTGTTGGGATATTATATGTATATGTGTATATAACAACACCATGTTTGCAATGGTTGTGGGTGCACCATTAAAATTCAATAGGAATACACCAGTCATTGCATCCTCAAATATATAAAGAGAGATCAGATAAGATGAGTTCACACTTTCCAGCCAGAAGACTTGATGCACACATTCACTCAGTGTCTCCCTCCCGCTTTCATCATTCTTTTTTAACTCATCAACATGTCTGATAATTCCTGCTTCGTGTTACCTTCCTTACAGAGAGGTCTTTAGTATGTGCACTCGTGTGGAGACTGCTGTAAGAGAACACAGTCTGTGGCCAAGTGAGCTGCACGTGATGTGTGGATTCTGTGTGATCCACTGATTCTTCACAGCATGCCACAACGCTGCCCCCGGGTCACCAGGAAATATCTTAGTTCTCCCGACTGGTCAGCCCCCTTGGTTACTGCACACAGTTGCGTATTGTGAGCCCGTCGACTGGGTATGGTTTTCAGAGTATGCTCGCTTCACGAATGATGTGTAATTAATTCCTTTAAATCTTCTTGCATTATACATATAACACGACCGACAAATTCCCATTAAAAATTCAGTCTTGTGTGTCTAAGGTGTGAGAAAGCAAACACTTTCTGGCTCGAGAGTTTATTCTGTGCACAGTGTCAGGTTTGTAAAGGAAATACTCCTGGTTTTATTTGGCTCATTGTAAACGAGGCCTATCCAGTTTCACCTCCAATGCTCCAAGGCAAGGCCAAAGCTGTAGATCCCTAAGTTATTTTAGAGCATCACTCACTGTTTTTCCTTGGAGGAGAGTGCTTATTGATTTTGTCAAAAGAATCGATTTCTTTCCCTCCTCTCTCCCTTTCTCCCTCCTCCTCTTTGGACCTCGGCAAAGGAACTGCAGCTGAATGTCGGTGAGCAAAACCCCAGAGAGAGTTTGTAATACACGTTTCTGTTTTGATGGGTCATTCTGGAGTCTTTCCAGATAAAGTCTTCAAAGGGCTGGCTCATGTTTTCTGTTAGTTTGTAGGATTTATCACACAAACACACACCATTATTCCTTTCTTATATTTGGTTGTATGGATTGGTTTTGTAACCTCTCTGCTCTCTTGGTCACGATGAATGCTTGATGTGTGGAGAACAGCAGCAAGAACGGAACAAGCATCAGTGACAGTAGATATGACTTTATGTCAGAGGTTAAATGGGAGTGAGTTGCAAAGCAGCTTGCAGATGTGTAACCACTGTATTTGTTATTAAAATCAGTCCATCTGCCAGGATTGCAGCTAAGAATGGATTCGTGGCTGGCCTGAATTAACACAGGCAGAAAATATGCAGAAAATATGCTCCTTAAACAGTTTGTTATTGCTCGGTATTAAAATGAGGAGTGGGTTGCCAGGTGTTTGGTGGCTGCTGAGTAGAGTCATGGAGCAGTGATTGTGACAGCTGAACGGAGAAGTCTGTTGTGAGGTCTCTCATTATTTTCATTGCATCTGGGCTTTATGCTGTCCCTCCGGTGCTTAAAAACCACCCACTTCTCCTTCCATCGTTGTGTTCGTGTGGTGTACGCTGTATCCCTGTGTGTCTGCACCAGGCAGCGCCAGCTGACTGCTGGCTATAGTTGAGATAGGTGTCACCATGTTTGCAGCTGGCTGTCACTGTGCTGTTGAGCCGAGCGTCTGACAGTGTGACAGTGTTGATTGCTGCTTGTCCAATTTCTCCAGTCAGGCTTATAGTGCAGGCCAGTAGCATATGGTGGAGGGAAAAGTAACGACTCGTATGCCACCTCAGTGAAAGCGCATAGTGGTTTGTTTGTTTTTTTCATGTTAGGAACGGTTTAAAGCACAACTACACACAGTATCTACAAGTGTGCCCTAAAGAAATCCCATTTATTAAAGGAAGTTTTAAGGGCGGAAAGGACAAACTCAAAACTCCCGATTCCAAACTTTTAATTTGCATAAAGATCATTAGGCAACAGTAAATTAATTAAGTTTCAGTTGTTGTTGCTGCTGTTTTTCTTTTGTTGTTTTAATCTAAATTTGCTGCAATAATTGGATCTAGGTGATATTTAATCACTAATTAGTGATTAAACTAGTAACTGTTGCCAAGAAGTGCTCACGCAAGTGTGATGTAAAAGTATTATTTTAAATACTTTGCTCAACATGAAACTTTCAAAATAGTCTGGATGAAACGTCCAGAAGCACCGCTGAGGATCAGAGCAGCTCAGGTGGTGGAAACAGACTCATAAACGAAGTAAAATCTCAGTGAATAGATACAAAAAATAGCTTTTTGTCTTTCCTCTACAAAACAGTGTTTTCACTTCCCTTCTTTTTTCTGATCTATGTAATATATCATGGTATTATTTTTGATTTTGTCTAGTGTTAGCATTTGATCTGAACAGAACAGTGGTAGTTTCTGACTCCAAAACTTGGAAAATCATCATGTTGTTTACACTAATTGGCCAGTTTTTGTTATGTTCTTGTATTTTCACACTAACAAGGGGCGAAGCAGCATCAGGTATATAAAAATATGAAAAACACAAACAGCAAAATTGAGAATTATTCCTATTCAATGTCTTATTTCAATAGGGACATTTTAGGTAGCACGTTTACATAATCAGATGTTACAGTAGATAACTCTTTATTGTCATTGCACAGCCATACATAGTACAACAGTACAATGAAATTGGAAAACTGTCCCACGTCGGCACCTCATATAACACAACACGACACGATAAGACACATCACAGCGCAACACAAACAACACAACAGAGTATAATCACTTAATAAAAAAGAAGAATAAGTGTAAAAAAGAAGAATAAGTGTATTTGTATTGCAAAAAAAAGAAGAAGAAGTGTATTTGTATTGCACAGTTATTGTTACACAATAATTATTATTGCACCTTGTACAAGTTGCCTGTGGGAGGATGAACAACTGCTTTTGCTTTACGGATCATCTTCTGGTTTAAAGTAAAGTTAATTTACTTCCTAAAACAATTAACAGTAACACTGAGCTGTTATTGTTTTATATAATTCAGCACAGATGCAGTAAATAAGACATTCCTCTGGTGTGTCAGCCCTGTTTGTGTTTCTAAATTACAATTAAAATTTGATTCGGATAAACATCTCTCAATCTCTAAACCTAATATCTGGATAAAAAATTTAAATTGTGCAAAAAAAAGAATCAAAAAGCAATGGCATATGTAATAAAATAAATTGTAGTATTCCTGCTGGCACAAAAATTAGAGTCAGTGGAAGCATTAATGGGCTATTAAACTATTTTCACAGTAATATAGCATTTTTCTTTCTTTCTTTTTTTTCATTTGAAAAGGGTCAAAATTAGTTCATTGTAAATTTGACTTACAGTGGAAAAAACCCTTTAAATTAAAAAGGAAGGCAGCCTGGTCCAAAAAGTTATTCTACAACTTTTTATCTTAAAAATGTTCAGGTTTAATGTAACCACTGAGATTAGACTCGGCAGGTTTGCCTTAAATCCCAACACAAAATATTAATACAATTTTTAAAGGTAATATGAAAGCTTAGAGCCCCCCCACCCCCTGTGAACCCGGTTTTACTGCATCGGTGGATTGTCGTGGTCACACTTCTGCTAATGCCTCTCGGCACACCCTGCCAATTCACCACAGCTCTGTCTCCAAAGCAAGTTCTGTGTTGCCGGTGATTACCGTGAAAGTGTCAACCGTCTGAGAATCTTTTGTTTAAATGGCAAGTGGAAAATGCCAACATCTGTTACTTCCACTAAATTGGCTGAAGCCGTTCAGTCAGGTCTGATCTTTAGGACTCTTGATACTTTTTAATGGACTTAGGTGCTGATCTGTTGTATTGACTCTGTAGTCACACACGCTTTTCCTGCTTTTACCTCACCTGTAATTTGGTACAATTTCTACTTTTCAGGTCTTTGGTTCAGAGTGTTCACTGAACTGTTTTTCACTTGCCTCCAACATTCACTGCTACTTCTGAACATCTCTTTGCTGTTTGTCCTTCTCACAGTGCCATCGTGGGCCATCGTCTCAATTGCCTTTGTGGCCATCATCCTGGTGTTAGCTTGCTGCTTCTGTGTCTGCAAAAAATGGATATTCAAGAAGAAAAACAAAAAGAAGGGCAAAGACAAGGGCAAAAATGCCATCAACATGAAGGACGTCGTAGATGGGGCCAAAACCGAGGTAACGACTTTTTTTAACTTTTGTTATTAAAATTCAGAAACACGACCATCCCTACAATTTTGATTGAATAGGAAGCTTAATGACAAAATATATAATATATAAATCCTATTTGAGAAATAAATAAATCCAGTAATGTTTAGAGATTCATATTTTCTGCTGTGTTTAAAATATTTTTTCTTTTTTTTTTCTTTTTTTTTTTTTTTTTTCTTTTTTTTTTTTTTTTTTTTTTTTTTTTTTTTTTTAACATCTTA
>VUQR01009286.1:1732-14385 GCA_015108515.1 Hemichromis elongatus | reverse complement strand
ATGCAACAAATACACTGCTGGCCATCAGACTGCCCCATATCCCTACTTTTCCATCTGCCCCAGGTCCAAACTCCAAACACCTATTCACACAGACCGAGTCAGATGCAAAACATGGAGAGGCGTTTGTGTGTGTGTGTGTGTGTGTGTGTGTGTGTGTGTGTGTGTGCGTGTGTGTGTGTGTGTGTGTGTGTGTGTGTGTGTTCAAAAACGTGTTCTAAATTCTACAGCAGTCCTTCAACCAATCACAAACCTGGGTGGTCAACACACCCTCCCACGCCCCTGTCAGTCCTATTTTCTCTCTCTGTCTCTCGCCCCTCTCTCTGTTGCTCTCTCTCTTGCAGACCTAAAATAACACGAGCCTGAGTGGGTCTGTGTAGGTCGTGCATGGCTAGTTAAGGGTGTCTCAATGAATGCTCTCAATGTAATGCTGGCTGAAGTTACTGAAACACAAGTTCGCGTGTGTGTGTGTGTGTGTGGTTGGGGGTCGTGTGCTATCTTGTTGATAAGCTCTTACATAAGTACCTGATCATATAATATAATCAGTAAGCTGCTGTGTAACAAACACAGTGACCGTTCCCCAGCTCTTCCAGTGTCCACATGTCAAAGTGTCCTCAGTACTGACCACAAATCCAGTGTCGATGCGAGCTAGTTAGAGACAGTTATAAACAGCACCAGAAGGCATGGAGTAACGTACTGGGTGGCTTGGAGTAAAACCCGTTGAGTCGTGAGCTAGAATAGAAAAGTACCAGTCCATTTACCATCTTCATGTCCTACACAGAAGAGCTGCTGTGGTCTAAACATTCTTATTTACAGGCTTCTAAAGGAGGCTCATTACTATCCTCATCATTTCGGTGTCCTGAAAGCATGCTCATGGCAGTGCCCGTCGCATCTATTTACCCTATCACAGCCTAACTAACTAACACCAAATCAAAGGTAACTGCACACGATAGTTCTGCAGAAAGCCAACTGTCTGACATGAAACCAAGTGTGTGCTAGTTCATGTAAAACATCAGTAGAAATCAGAGAAACCAGCTCGCTGCAGCTGGCAAAAATGAAAATCCAAGAGATCATCAAAGTCAGCAGGACTCATCAACTCATGACAATCGATATTAAGAGCTGCGTTTACCCCAAAGCAGCTTTTGTAGCTCCACTGTCCCCGTGAAACCGAGCTAGCAGCTCCAGAGTGGCTGCAGCACGTCTACAGGGACTTTTTCACCCTCTGCATGTTTCACCCTTTTTATCTTTTGCGTTTTTATTATATATCAACATTCTTGTCTCAGTATCAGTTGTACTGTGGCTATGGGCTTGTGGTACATTTTACACGTTAATTTGAAATAAATGAACACCAAACAGACCCACTGGTGTCATTCTATGGAACTCGCCTCTACAGCTGATTGTCATACTTGTGGTTGGAACTTTGTGCTGATGTTTTTTAAGCTGTGTGTGCACAACTACAGAGCAGAATGATGAGATCCAACTTTGCAGACACAGGGGAGGGCTGATAAGAATGGAAAGCCAAGGGTAGAGGCAAAGCTCCAACAACATGGAAGCATTACTCTGGGAAGGCATGACATGAGCTGAACCTGAGGCTGCAGACAGACAAATAAAACCCTGTGATATTTACACTGGGGCCAAAGAGAGCAATGTGCAAACAAAGAGACTGATGGTCTGCTTGCACACTGTGTGCTTGATTTAAAATAAGGGCTTATTTTGATTCATGGGGGCAACAAAAGGTCAGAAAGGTAAATGATAGGAAACAGCTAGAGGAAGACACAGTGACTCGTCGGGGTAACTGACGTCGGGTCAGTGACACGATTCTCAGAGTTTCTCAGAAGTAAAGACGGGGCGGGGTTCACACATCTGCAAAATAAATAAATAACCCTGCATCTAGAAATCGTTCAATATTTCAGAATAATGTCAGTGTGAAACTGTGAAGCCTGTGGATTCTGAGTATGTGGAGAAAGCTCGGTGCACAACCATCGAACCTGGAACTCCAGGATGGATGTGTGTGCGTTAAGAACGGGCGCGGGTGCGTGGTGGACATCACTGAACACGAGTACAGCGTAAACATGAACTCATCAACTTCAAATAGTCTGTTGTTCTTTGAATGAAGGTGTGTTATTCATATCTGTGATACAACAGACACAGCAGCTGCTTAGCACCACTGCTAACCCTCACTGTGCACGTGTAATGATGTGGACTGAACAGCTAACAGCGAATCCCTTTGATCAGAGCCTTTGAGATAAAACAGCTTCTTCTTCATGCTGTCATAGTAAAATAGTGACTGGAACACCTAACACGTGACATGTTGGCCTTTTGCAGTTTGTCAAAATAAGATGTTTGTCGTGGCTGGATCTGAAATCACACCAAACCTCAAAGTTAAAATTGTACAAATGTGTAGTTTTTGAGAACCCAATGAACTCTGAGTTCACGGCTAAAATGATGAACTGCTGTGTGGATTTGACACCAGCTTTCCACTGCTAATGTTTAGGCTTCAAACCATGTTTAAATCCAGTTCGTGCTGTCGCAGCGGCTCTGGCCTCCTTTACACCCACCAGCTGAAATGTTTTCACAGATACACTTCATGTCTCCCTCCACTCTCTGACTCTTACACCAATTTGTTGTTTAAGCAACACTTAATGAATAAATTGAACTATAGAGTTACAATGTAGCCACATGTTTACATAAGTAATGTTTGAAAAAGACAAATTATGTATTAAATCCAGTTAAGTACTCCTCCGAGTCATATGAAACTGTTTCAGCTGAGCATTAAAGCCTGTAGTGTAACTGAGCTCATGAGGCAGCAGCAGTGATCCACGTGTGTCTATACTTAGAGCACACACGCACGCACACGCACACACGCACATGCACACTTGCACGCACACACACACTTTTTTCCCCAAAACTTAACATCTGTGATGTTCACATGCACTCAGCTCCACTAGCACACAAAGCTTTTAAGAGCGCCACCTGCTGGTTAGTTACTAAAGTGTATAACTGTAGACAAAATGCTGAAAGCGCTAAAGTTTTTGGACAGAAACTCAGATTTGCTCTGAGTGTTTGCAAAGCTTCGTGTACCATGTGACAGAGCAATCGTTTCTCTCTCATGTAGCTGCCCAACATGTTTGGGAACATTCGATCAACCATCCTCTCCCTGATGATCGGCTCCTATGCTTCCTCAGCTGTCACCTTCCCTGGTGTCAAGGTATGGATACACACACTCACACACCTTGTTGACTGGTGGAAAAGCTAAGAAATATTGCTTGTTAAACTACAGAGAGGGGTTGTGAACAGTAGGAAACATGAAAGAAGAAAGCAGAGAGGGCAGAATGACCAAAGAGCTGATGACAGAGAGGACAGTGGACAGGAAACGGGGCTAAAAGAACAGGAAGAAGAATAAACAAGAGACAACACTAGGAGACCGAGAAAATAAAAGGGAGGATGCTGCAGTGAGACTTTACACATTAACAGTAACTAAAGGTCAACTTTGCAGCATCATTAACACTTCTTACCTTTCCTTTATTCACCTCAACCCTTAAATCCCTTCCCTCATGCTTCTCTGTGTCCTACTCTTCCTCCTCTCCAGGTGATTTATGACCTTGGCGTCTCTTTCCGGGTCATCATGTGGGTCTGGTCTGGAATGGCCTGCACTGTGTTCCTAAACTGCTTCCTGAACTGGCCCAATGAATCTTTCCCTGCACCCGAGGACATCAGATACACGTCAGTTTTAACAGAATGGGGGGACTAACACTGGAAACTGTGTCAGATATTTAAAAGTAGAACAAAAGTCTGATTATTTTGTGCTCCTCTGAGTCAGTTGTGATCGGTTTGATCCCTCCTACAGAGTGTAGTGATCATATTTGAACTAGAGTTCCTGGGATTCACAAAGAGCTGCTAGTTTAGGGTGATTCCATTCTCCCTGAGACATTTTGCAATTTCTCCACAAACCTGAGTGCAGGATGGATGCAGGACAGAGAGCGCCGAGAGTCGAGAAAACCTCACAATGAAAAGAGACAGGAACAAAGCATAGAGTAGGAGAGCGCCTGAACACCTAGGACAGCCCTGCACAGACTGATCAGAGGACACAGGGTTCGACTGTGACGCTGAGCGGTGCCGTGTCATTACAGAGACATCTGTTCCAGTTCTAGAGAGCCTTGAAACTGATATCAACATTGACGAGTTTTAGGGACTCGTTCCTCATGATGTGACTAAGGCTACGTTCACACTGCAGGTGAAAGCGCATCAAATCCGACCTTTTTGCCCCTATGGCGACCCATATCTGATCACGGTGTGACAGTGTGAACAGCACAAATCTGATATTTTCAAATCTGATCTGGGTCACTGTCGTATGTGGTACTGGATCCGATACATATCCGATGTTTTAGAAAGCGACTGCTGTTTGAACGGTCGTGTCGCATTAAATCCGTCTTTTACGTCACTGACACGAGACAGACGCCCATTATCAGCGCCAGAGAAAAACGAGAAAGCATGGTGGCGGAAACTGGAGACGGAGCGAGTCAGTGGACAGAAGCTGAAGTTGTGGACTTGATTAGCACACGGGGAGATGATTCTATTCAAGCTAAACTTTTAGGGTCGTATCGTAACCGGCCTGTGTTCACCATTTTTACTTCCGTATACAGAGCGTGTCGTGTGTGACGTCTTCTTTTGCGCATGCGGGCCGCTTTGAGGGCCGTGAACGTTCACACTACAGTGCGTTTGCTGTCACATTGTATCTGTAGTGTGAACAACCACACAGAAAAAATCGGATTTGATCAAAAAATCAGAATTGAGCATTAAGACCTGCAGTGTGAACGTAGCCTTGGTGACCTTTCCTGTTGCCTCTGCAAAGTTCCCACTCATGTCAAATCAGAGTCCCCCGTCACTAGAGTTCACGCTGAGCCTTTCCCATGTGTTCAGACTGATCAGTGATATCAGGCACTTTTTATAATTGTTTCCAAAAGTCTCCAGCTTAAAACAACTGTGAGATAGTCAAAGTTCGCCTCTGTCAGTGCGCCCCAGGGCAGCTGTGGCTACAATGTAGCTTGCCATCACCAGTGTGTGAATGGGTGGATGACTGTAATGTAAAGCACTTTGGGGTCCTTAGGGACTAGTAAAGCTCTATATAAATACAGACCATTTTTATTTTATAGTGGAAATTGTACATTATGACTCTTCCATTAAGAGATATTTCACAAGCTTTACTGATCAATTAATGTGTGTTTTTTTTCTCGTAACAGTAAAAAGGTGAAGATAAGTGGGGTTGTGACCGAGGACAGCCTGACTGGGGACAGGTACATCACCCACATGACAGCAATGGAAGACACAATGGGATCCGAACAGACAGTACCTAAACACACAGACCCCCACAGCACAACCCAAGGTAGCTGCTTTTTGGCTTTAGGTTTACTGATTAGGTGGAGCTTGCTGCTGACACTCTCAGTGATTTCACTCTCACAAAAATCAAGGCATCCCTCAACCAGCATGGCTCCCACAGCACTCTGCAGCCATTCTATCTTGTTGAATGTTAGTGTGTATCATATGGATTTGTACCCACCTCTGTGCTATGATAGGGCTATTTGACCAAGAAGCAGAATAATAAAGTACACTATCCGATTGCCTGCCTGCTCTTGAACTAATACCCAACTCAGATGGTTTTGGATGAGCACCAGTTGTACTTCAGAGGGGGATAAGTGCTCCCTTACCTTTGATGATGGGTGGTTCAGTGTTGCCCCAAGTCCAGAATAAAATAATTGAAGTCCAGAAAAACACCATCAGGGTCTTGTTCACAAGCGAGGGGAGAGTGGACCACTGGTTGACAGACCAACGTTGCAGCATCTGCAGTGATGAAGGTGTGGTACCAATCTCTTATGGCAAAGAGAGAACTGAGCATTGAAGCTACTGGTTGATCTAAAAGCCCCTATGGCCACAAGCTCTGGGTAGTGACCAAAAGAAGGAGATTCTGAATGCAAGTGGCACAAATGAGTTTCCTTCAAAGACAGACTCAGCTGAGCTTTAAAGGAGGTTGAGGAGTTTTGTCATTTGGTACCCAGAGTAGAACCACTACACATACACTTCAGAACAAGTCTAGTGAGCTGGCTCAGACATTTGCTCCTGGGAGGAGGCCCTGACTGACAACACAATGGAGAGATTTCTTTTCTGTTGGCGGTCTCATTGATGACTCAGAGTCCCTACAGGTAACCTGGAGAGAGGGAGGTCTGGGCTGCTCTGCTTAGACTGCTGCCCTCCTGACTTGAACTTGGAAAGTACGGATGGATGGATGATGGTGTATAAATCTCCATGGGCTATTTTACAGTTTTTATGTCATCAGTATAATTCTAATAGAGAAAAATAAAGGAAAAGTACTTTGTCTAGCATTTAGATACACACTCGAGTGGAATACTGTGACATGCAGAATGGAGGAGTCGGGAAGTCAACCACCAAAGTCTGCTCTACCTCCTGAACCATAGCTGCCCCACTTCCACTGTGTCCTCTTCTAAACCCCTTTTACACAGTGAGTTGGTTTCTTTCAGTGTGGGATAAAACACCTTCAGTTGAGAGTGTCACTCGTGGTCTTTATCCGGTCTTTATGTCTGACGTCATTAGATATTTCCAAGTGGCCGGAATGACTCTGCGGATTGTATCTGCTGAACCAAAGGCTAAATGTATTTTCATACATTATCTCTCTATCTCCTTCTTCAGCTGCTGTGCCGCTCTGTAATTCTGTGTGTTCTCCCATATTCCTGTGGAGTCTTATCACCATGGCGATGACACAGCTGAGGATCATCTTCTTCATGGGTGCTATGAATAAGATGCTGGAGTTCCTAGTCACCCATGGCGACCCCAGCCGTAAGAACAATGGTCCAATTTACATTTTTAAAATCTAAATACTCAATTGTTTTTTTTTTTTTCATGAAACAGAAGTGTTTCCAAAATCATTGGATGAAAAAGGAAAAACCAACAGCCTGTTTCTAAACACAAGCAGCCAGAACAGTTTTGGTTTGAATACATCTCTGGTGGAGATCTGTGACAGTAAAGTTATGGCACAAAATTCACATCATTTCTATTCTCATCAAACCATTTAGTAAACCCTCTCATACTACTTTTACCTGGATAGAAGTGTTTCACCATAGGATAAAGCCAATCAGTCAGATTTGCAATGAGCTTCCTTGTAAGGTGCACATGAGCCAAATCCTAAAATCAAAGGGAACTAGAGTTCAACTTTTTCATTTAATGTGTGACGTGTTTGTAGAGCCAGAGTGAATGTGCTGTTAATGAGAACAGTTAGTGTTTAGCCATCTCTGGTAATCCCTGACCTGCTGCTGTCTCTTTCAGCCTCCGAGGAGCTACAGAAGGAGGCGGAACAACAAGGTATACATCAAAACACTCTGCTCTAATGGTGCACAAGCTGTTTACACATGACTGCTGTCCAGTGAGTCTCCACTCGGGACCAAGACCTGTTTGGGTCCTGGCTTCACATTCAGATTGGTTTTGCTCTTTGGAAGGAACACATATAGATTTATAATTTCATACAACTTCAAAAAGGCACCTTTAACAATGAGTTAAACGGATCTCACGGGAACGTCTTTGATTAATCTTCTAGAGATCAACCAAATGCAATTTTCTTGGCCAATTCAAAATTCCAGCTGTTTTGTAAAATGCTTTGATTGGCTCTGAGCTCTTGATATTGTTGGTTTTAGCCAGTTTGTCTTTCTTAGCTTTTTTAAAATGTCCATGTTCAGCTGGATAAGGATGATTTAAGTGTGTGAGGTCTTGTTACAAACGTTTGTGGTAGTCCACCTGTGAACTGTGTCATGTGGCACACTGCAGTTTCCCTGCATCATTGTCCACGTGTTGCACATGCATTAAAGGCACTAGCTTGTAACTGGACATATGGAAAGCTGACATCCTGGTTACCTGTCCAGGCCCTCTCCAGTCAATGAAAGAGTCTGCCAACATTTAAAGATATTACAAGAGGACATGCTCTTGGCCTGCCGTGTTTGTTAGACTGGAATAAAAGCTGCAGTACTAGTGGTAAAGAAAAGCAATACAGCCCAGAGATATGGCTCGTGCCAAAGACTTATAGTTACTGTATTGTTGATGGGTTTTTATTGTGAAGGTTCAAATTGTGTCTAGCCATAGGGCAAACAATATCACCCTTGTAAATTACTTTTTTATTGACTTCCGTCTGTCTATGAATGTCCTCTGCAGTTGGCTTCTACTCGTCTATCTTCGGTACGATACAGCTGCTGTGTCTACTGACCTGTCCTCTGATTGGCTACATCATGGACTGGAGGATGAAGGACTGTGAAGAGGAAAGTCCAAACACACAAACAGATAATAGGTATGAAAAGTGTTTAGGCTAAGATATGTTTACTACAGACAGACACAAAGGCCTGTGTTTAGTACATAGGATTAGATTAGAAGGCTTTTATGTTAACTCTAATTTGAATTTCTTGGATTGCTATAAAAGAGGAGAAGCCTCGTGGTGTCACTAGCATCACAGTGCTGCATCTTTATTAAGTGTTTCACCTCATTCTAACTTTTTGTGTAGCCACGAGCCTCATTTGACATTTGAAACTTGTCCTTCTCAGCCAATTGAATCCCTCAAAGAGAAACAGAAAGATCCAGAAACTCACTAATGCCATCAGAGCTTTCATCTTCACCAACCTCCTATTGGTCAGCTTTGGCATTACATCCCTGATAGACAACTTGCCCTTACAGGTTAGCAAAGTCCTGAGGATCAGGAGTGCTCACTGACACATGGGAGGATCATTTTTAACATCTGACTTTGCTTCTCTAATAGATGGTGTCCTTCATTCTGCACACCATGGTGAGAGGATTTGCTCACTCCTGCTGTGGAGGTCTCTATGCTGCTGTGTGGGTAACAACAGGGCTTTTGTAAAGCTACAGTATTTATATGTCAACAGTAAATCTGACTGTGAGAGATTTTGCTTACAGTTAGAAACCCTGTAAGGACGGCATGGGCAGGGAAATCAGAGTTTTACATTTCAAATATAAAAATATTGATTTTCAGGCCTGATGTTCGGCCCTGTGCCCTCGTATAAACAGTCTTACTATACGTGGAAAATGACCACACAAGCACCTCGACTTTGTTTTATATTGTTAAACTGCTTCGCCAAGTGCTGTGACAAGTATGTGGATACTTTACGTAAGTAAAAGACAAAAGTTTGCATTAAAACATAATTAAAATGGCAAAAGTGAAAGTAGTCATTATGTAAAACGACTCTTTTCACATCGATTGCAGATGGACGACTGTTGATCTTCTGCACGTTGTACTGTTCAGCTTGTGACTCGTGATCTTTCCAGGGTGTATGATGGAGTTGGGCTCTAGCCATCCCACAACCCTGAAATGCTAAAGCAGCACGTATGTGAAAAGGGCCAGAGTGGGCCAGCTCTCTCTGAAGGACCTCTGTAGTACATGACAGGGTTTAGTGTACTCTAACAGTGATTTAAGAATGAATGAAAACAAAAGGACGAGAGAAAAAAAGCCCATCTACGTCTTTTTCTAGATATCCAGCCAACCACTTTGGGACACTGACAGGTCTGCAGTCAATGATCAGTGCTGCATTTGCCCTGCTTCAACAACCACTGTTCATTTTGATGGTGGGACCCCTCGGTGGAAATCCTTACTGGGTAGGACACGGGCACATCCCGAGAGTCAAACAGAGGAGTGTTTCAATCGCAGGTTTGGTTTGAAACATGTTCCCTCGCTCTCTCCTTACCACAGATCAATCTGGGCCTTCTCATCTTCTCCCTCGCTGGCTTCCTGCTGCCAGGCTACCTGTTCTATCACCGGAGAAACCTGATCAGGGCAAAGGCAGAACACGATAGGACAGCCGCCAGCCAATCGAAGACTGAAAACGTTGCTCTAACCCAGCCACTCAGTGGAACTGCTAAGACCCTAGCCAATGGGGATGCAGCTAATGAACTCACGCCAAATGGTGTTTAAGGTGAAATGATTAACTTAGTAAATAGTTTTTTCATTTTGAGGACACAAATCAAGCTTGATAATGGAAAAGATAACAGCCACAAGCCAAAGATAACGTATATTTTAGAAGAATAACACCCTGTATTGCTCCGTGAGTGAGAATGAGAGTTGTCTGTGATGAACGGCTTCCACAGAAGAGCTTCAATCCCTAGAATTAAGTGGCCAAAAACATCACAAAAAGTCCAAGATTGTACAATTTCTGCATTTTGTCCTGTTCACCACATGCAGCAGTTTTATTAGAACGTTTCCAGCTGTATTTTAGAGTGTCAGTGAGCTTGTGTTTACAGAGCAATGCAAGTGTAGGAATTAAAGCAAGTGTGCACATATGATATGCTTATTAAACAAGTTATGAGCTTGATTGCTTTGTTTAAATATTCTAGTTGTGGGAATGGGTGTAAAGTCACTTATTTCCTGGTAATTGTGGACAGTTATGGACGACATTGTTATGATCCTGACAAAATATCATTAATGTTAATGGTAATATTTTTAGTTTATTGTGGAAAAGTAACTGTTGACAAACTTTATCTTCAGAATTGTAATCTTATGTCGCTACCACTGTGTAACTTGGTTTAACACAGTAAACCGCAGCTGTCCATTACAGAGCCTGTGACCAATCCCATTAGGGCCCCGCCTTTGAGGTCCCACCCTCCAAACGTTTAGTCAGGTTGATTTGAGTGAGCAGAATTCAGTTTAGAGAGTGTGAATTTCCTGCAGCCCTCGTAAACCAGGCACTCTCGCATGCATGAGGACTTCTTTGTGTGGCTGCACAAGAAATGTATCTGCATCAGTGTCAGTGAGTACCCCTTCCCATGAAACCTAATTACTTCTGGCTGATTAAGGTTGTATGCATGTGATGACCATATTAGGGACCTTCCCTCTCTGTGACATCATAAAGGTTTGAGAGTAGGAAAAAAATGTAGAAGAAAAGTGTTTGGAGCATTCTGCAGTCTGAGCTCTTGGCTTACAGAGATTACTTGTGCATATGCTGAGCTCATTATTTGAAACATTAGGTTTAGCATTAGCATGCACATTTCATTCCCCCTAAGGATAGGAAGTAAAGAACAGGGTCTAATAAAATCCATTTTTGAAGCCATAAATGTCTGTGCTTTGGGTATTAGTTATATTTTAAAATACAGAAATTTGAGGGTACGGTTAGCAGTACTGAACGTTAGGCATGGCCCAAGTACTTCTGTCCTAACATTGGAAACAGATGTTTTAGCCACTTACAAAATGTCAAATGTCAGATGACTAATCTGTCAAGTCTTTATGGTTGTTTGTCTGGAACATCTAAATGGAAAAGCTCTTCAGACAAACCAACCCTAGCCCTGTCCTGAAGTGCAGGCTACAGCTAACCTGCTGCGTGCTAAGAGTTTAGCTACTTGGCCGCTCATTTGTTCCATCAGCTTGGAGAACCTCCTTCAGTTCTTCTGTGGGTTTGTCAGCGTCTTATGTTTATGAAGATTGTTTTTCCCAGAGTGAGTGAGATTGACAGAATTCATGAAAATAACATTCATGCTGTTAGAAGATCATCTTCAGAATAATTAAGTCATTTTTGTAGAAAAGTTTTTGCTTGAATTGGAAAAATAGTTGTCTTAGCTGATATTTCCTAAATGAATCTAGGACTGGTTGAAGTAGCTACGACTGGCTCTGATATAAATAATGTGTATGAATCCCTGACAATTATCCCATGGTGGGCATCAACACGGTGGCAGCTTGTAACCAGGATGGTTCGTTTAAACATGAGTAAAGCTTTTGTTCTTTGCTTTATGCACACACACAAGTTTGCAAACATGCGTAAAACCTAAATATTTTGCTTCAGCATGTTCACTTCATGAAATCTGAGCTCCAAGGACCAAGTGTAAAATTTGTGGTTAACTTGAATGTCCGTTTGGTTAACTGAAGCAAGTAGGGGGGATTTGCTTTCCCCTTGTTTCCTCGTTGTTATTCATATGTGACGTAGGTTAGGTTAAGATGTTACACTTGCAGTTGGATTAATGTGCTGTTCTTATTCTGACAGATACATTCTTAATGACTGCCAGAGAGAGAGAGAGAAATAAATACCACCTAATCTTTAAATGTGGACAGATGCTAACATGTTGCCTTTAGTGAACGAGTCTTTGTCCCTGAGCACAACTCGAAGGGACTCGACTAAACTGGCTGCCAGTTTGTTGTACAGCGGTCCCTCATTTATCACGGGAGTTACGATCCAAAAATAACCTGTGATAGGTGAAAGTAGCAGCCAACTTTATTTTTTATAATTATTATAGATGTTTTAAGGCTGTAAAGCCCTCACTACATGCTTTATACACTTTTCTCAGAGAGGCATGAACATTTTGACACTTTTCTCTCTTGTTTAAACACTTTCAAGTTCAAACCTTCGTAGATAAATTGGTCCAGTATTATAGAATAAAGCCAAAGACATCCGTGGTTGGCTTTGATGGTGCAAAATATTTTGTTGACATTTTTGTGTTTGTTGGGGAGAAAACTCACAAATGTACAGTACAGACCTTCAGAGTCACACTGCTAGAGATCAAAGATTTATGTACATTTAACAAGCTGAACGTATCTATACTGTACAGGAGACACGGCACAAGATTGACTGACAATGGTCTACAGCCAATCAGGATGCAGAACACAAGGCACT
>VUQR01009282.1:5046-18955 GCA_015108515.1 Hemichromis elongatus | reverse complement strand
TAGCCTTATAAAGTCCCAATGAGAATTGTTCTTCATACACACTATCCTCCCTGCCTACAGTCTCTCTTTGCATGCTGTTACCTTGTGAGGGTGTCAAGTCAACAACACTAACATCTATTTCCTAGGGGCATGGTACACTGTGGCTATAATAAGACACACTGTACAGCATGTACATCTTGTGGTTGTTTTGATGCATTTTTGCAACCAAAACTTCAGTTTTCTCCGTGAACTGAGATGAGATTGCCATATTTCTAACTGTATTTCTGCTTGTAGTTCACGCTTCCTCTCTGGTTTTGCCATTACTTGCACATGATGCAATATCTGTGCAAGCCATGTTGTTTCTAATACCCCAACTTGGTGTGTCAGAGATTACAAAGTTATGAACTGCAGAAATATGATTTGTAATTTTATTTACATTTTTTCAGATGATTATTTGTGAAATATTGATCTACTGATCTCACTTCTGTCTTAGTTCTTTCATAGTTTTTAAAAGAATATTTTTTTATGCAGACATAATTAACCAGAGCCATGCTGCATCTTTACCTGCTCGCGCCACTCCTCATTAGACTGAAAAGCCCCGTGTGTTTTGAAAGACACTACAGAGAAAAGCGCATTGATTCCAGTGGAGAGAAAGATGCCGAGGGAGGGAACAGGGGTTGGGTATGTGAGAAGAAGAGAAATGGTAAAAGAGAGAGGGAGTGAAAACAAAATGGGAGGGAGGGGAGAGAGAGAAGGCATGATAATGAGCCCTACCTCTGACACATCCTCCTGTTTCTATGGAGACCAAGGAGCCAATCATATAGCCCTGCTGAGGACTGTACTACTAAGAGCAGATAAGAGGGAGGAGAGAGGTGTACGCAGAGGCTCCTCTCTGTTTATGAGAGCCAATAAAATCCCAGTAAATCTCCCATTAGCTCTCCAGGAGGTAGTGTCTTCTTGCTTTCCTTTAAATGTGGAAGTCACCCCTGGCATTGATATCAGTAAAGAATTACTAATCACACAAAAGAAGAAAAAGAGGAATAGAGGCTTATCACGAGACATCTCCTTTAGAGCTCTACAAGACCCCACCCAACACCTCCTCTTCCACCATCAGCCCCACCCACCTTAGCCCCCCACCAGCTGCCAGGCTCTTGGATGCTCCTTGTTACATCACACGCACTGCTCTCTGGCAGCCCGTGTTTGTGACTGGGAGGGAGAGGGAGAGTGAATGTGAGTGAGCCCGTGTGCGCACGCCGTCCCGCCGTCGAGTCCCGTTGACCAGCATACAGGATGGACAAACCAAGTGTGTGGCGCGCCGTGGTGAGCAGCACAGACCCCAGGAGAACAAGAGACCCCGGGTCCCATTCAAGCAGACCGGGCTCCGCCATGGGTTACCGGCTCTACGACATGTGAGTAACATGTTCTGTGTGAATGCAGACAGGATAGCCAGACAGGCGGGCTCGCCTGCCTGGGCGGCACTGATGCAGCTCCCATTCACAGAGACAGCAGTTGAGTGGGTGGCGGTCGAGTACAGGGTGTCTACCTCTCCGGTGTCCGTGCTGAGTCACCTATGGCATCCGGACCTTGCTCTGTCCTCTCGTGTTCCCTTCCTGAGCCTTCATCGTAAACAACATCTCTCTTGGGGAGGGGCGGCGAGGTGGACCATACGTTTGTTTGAATGACATTCTCAGGTTCCAGCGAGATGAGTTAATACCATGTGTCTTCATGTAAATTGATAAAACCTTATGTGTTGTTTGGTATTTGAGAGTCTGCCATTATAACAGAAAGCACAACAGAGTCATGTGAATAATGGTTTTAGAGCCTCTGGTGGCTGGGAAACATGACTCATTTCTGGATGATGCTGTGACAGCTCGTACTGGGCACATGAGTTCCTCACAGCTTCTGCTGTATATTTGAGGGTGTCAGTGTGTTCTTGTGTGTGCTTTGTATAGTGTGTGTGTGTGTGTGTGTGTGTGTGTGTGTAAAATGCGGCTGGGTCTAAGCTGTTATTTTTGGGATGGCGATGAGTCCTACGGTCTGTGTGGAAAGCTTGCATTTCTGCTTCAGTAAAATAGATATAAATTCTACTGTAATGAAGGAGAGACAAAATTCTCATGTCTTTTTGAAGCTAAATAATAGTATTATTGTTGTTATTGTGCTTCACATATTTTTAACATGTGCTCTTCTGCTGTCTAGCACATAAACACATCAGCTGAATAAGCATTTTGCTGCCTTATTTCTCTGCAGAGGGACCTTCAGGTTTGTTTTCCCTCTTAAAGCGTGTCTTTGCTGCATCACTGTAGACCCTCTGATTTCCTTACAACCCTTTAAGTGTAACCATGTACTTGAACTTCACACATGTACTTACTGATGCATAATGCCGAGCTGAATTACCCTGTCATGTCAGGATTTAATACCATACATGGGTATCCGTCATCTTAATGAATATGAGACCTTCATAGGTCTCCACTGAGTCTTTCACAGGCAATCTGGCACTGCCATTTAGTAGATTTAATCTCTGCCTTGTTTCTGTCCATTGAGTTCTGCCCATATTTGTAAATATGGACACTCCACAGATTTTAAAGTTTCTTTCATGATTATAATTTTATGCTCGACTTGAAAATGCATTTCTGGTTTTTGTTGTTGCGTAATAAGCAGCTGAACATCTCAGCGTGTGTTTAGAGATCATCACTTATTTCTTTCATCCTCATTACATCACAGCTCTAATCCATATAAAATCTTTAACCAAAGACTGTCACATGACCTGGGTGAGGGGCAGACAGCAGGAAAGTGAAAGTGGGGTGCAAATTGTAGTTATTGTTGTTTTGAGAGTGAGAAGATGTACTGCTGACTGACACTAATGCTTGTGACTTTTCTGTCTGTCAAACAAACTGAGGATCACAATGTCTGTTCAATACTCCTTTAATGAGGAGCTGGAGTTGGACAAGCATGTTGTTTTGTAAATGTCATTTCATCTCACGCTGGAATTCTGATGCTGTCCCTGCAGCACCAGAATGCCGAAAGGATGATGATGTCTTGGGTTTCACCAAAGACTTTTCTACCCTAAAGAAATGCAGAGGCTGTCTTGAGTTGATTACACAATAATGCACAAGGTGTGCATTATATATGTATATATGTACATTATATTTATATATATGTGTGTGTGTGTGTGTGTGTGTGTGTGTGTGTGTGTGTGTGTATATATATACACACACACACATACTATTCTTGTGAGGAAAGCTTAAAGAAGAATAATTCAGGCATTTTCAGAAGGTATTTTATGCAAAACATTTGCTCTACGTTATAGTCACACCGACAAGAGTTGTTTTGAGGGATTATGACATAAATCACTAGTTACTTTGCACCAGAAATGCTGAGCAGCCACATTATTCAGTAGCTGCTTATTTAGCTTGTGCACAAAAAAAGAGTTGTTACTTTTTAACAATGGACTATTTTTGTTTTTATAAATCATAAAAACTGCCTGTGTTGGAGTCGAGATGTGCAAAACCAAATAAGCTGGCAATCCTTTTGTCGTTGACATTCACATCCAGAAGGTTTGATCTTTTTGCATGGATTATTTTTTTGTAATTCACAATCACTTCCTCATATATTTTGCAGTGCACTGAATATACAACATTTCATGGACAAGGCAGGTTATAAGCATCAACTGGCTTTACCTTTCATTGAGATGAGCCACGCATTCTTAGAGGGCATTTGTAGAGTGAATAAATTTTTAGCAGGATTGCCAATCCCCGTTACTAGAAGAGACATTCTAAATGCATTGCTCCCTGATCAAGTGACGCCAGTGCTGATGAAAAAGAGAATGCGTCACCAAGGGGGTAAGGCACTGACGCCACATTCCTCCACTTTGCGTGCTCTCTCAGTCTGCAGACCCAGCACACTTTGCTATCAGAGGCTCAAGCTCAAAGACAACTGCCAGCACTGCTCTGAATATGCCTCTGCTGTAGATGGGACCTGTGATACGTGAAGCTATTGCATAAGACAACAACTGCATATAATGCATCGCCAGCGCAAGGCACAAGAGAGCATGCTGTCAGTTCACATGGCATCAGCTGATGGGGCATAATGCTTAAAAGCAGGAAGTGAGTCACTTGTTAAAGCACATGCTATGTACATGCTATGTACAAACTTGTGTTCATAAAAGCCCTTTGTTCCTTTATTTGTATATATCTCGATCAATTGCTTTCTCATTAGTCCTTAATTTTTGACAGAAGGCAGGATATTTACACCTTATAACCCCTCCCTCTTACTCCATCAGCATTCTTTTTGGCAGAAAACTACTCAGTCGAGAATATATGAAAATGAATGCCATGCTTTTGAAGGTGCAGGTGCATAGTGTACTTCAACATCAAGCCAGTAATGTACCAGCAGTACAGTAGCATTTCGTTTTTTTTGCCGAAATAGCACAAACTTGGCTGAGCTCAATCAGCTCAAAGGCTGTCATTTGCACACTAAAACGTCTGGCACAGAGATAGTGGCTGAGTTTGCAGCTGGAGCTGTGTCATCCATGTGTGAGGATGATCAAACCAGTGGGAGCTATGGGGCTCTCAGGGGCACATCTCAGTGAGTTGAAGTTTCCTCAGGGGAGTAGCTAGTGCTGATGCATTCGTGGTTTGAAACAGCCCATAATAAGCCTCTGCCTTTGCCAATGGCACCGTCAGAAGCCTCAGCACAGAGGAGAGTTGGGTGCTTTAGAAAAGGATGCATCTCCAGAACATTTTGTTCCTTTAGCGAAAATAAAAATGGATATGCGGATGTGTTTGTCTGCAACAATGTTATATAATAACAACGAAACCAAGAGATCACTGACTATTATTGTCTTTTTATTTTGATTGAGATTTTCATGGTTTTCTGTTTATAATTGGGGGGAAAAAAGTGTAACTGTCACACTTAAATCCTTTTCTGCACTGTGCCTACAAAGTGACTCATGGTCTCTTACATTGTTTCATACAAGACATGCTAATCCTATCAGGGATATTTAACAGTTTAAAGCAGTTTACCTGCATTCACAAATGTTGGACAAGTGCATGTACTATAGCAATTCTGCAACCAACCCAATGGTTATAACACAGCTTCATGATAGCTGAGAGAGACTGAAAGTTGTTAGATCCTCCTCCAGAAGCCACAACGTATTTCCCCCACTTTCTTTTTATTTTTCTTCTCTTTGTCTTTGCTTTGCTTTATGATTGTGTCTGGATTTTCCTGCTTCAATGCAAAGCGAAAAGTGGAGGAGTGAATTTACAGTCAGTGTTCCTCATCCTCCGTTTCTCTTTCGTTCTTCTGGGTTTTGCTTCCCCACCCTCTTTCGCCTCTGCTTCTGTGCTTTTTTTCACCATCCAACTAATGCTCTGCATGGCTGCTTTCGGGCTGACAGCTGAGCAGCTGTACTGTACAATCTGTATGATACAGGAGCTTGTGCACATGCAAACTGTGCTGTAACTTTAATGTAAGATTAGCTGCCCTGTAGTATAAGCTGTCATGCTAGTTGGACACTTCTTCTATGCCTCCATTTTGCTTGTAATGAAATTAACATGCTGGGATCAGGATGTCGGTATCCCAAACAGACGAGTAAGAAAAGCTGCGTGACACTCTCTTAGATTTTATGCCGCTATTTTTAATAAGCTGTGATAAATATATTTGTAGTGATTTAAAAATGGATCCTTTTGTGAAGAGATTTGAAGTCGGCCACTGGAGATCTAAGGTCTGCTCTGCTTCTGTGATGTGATATGAATTAAGACGAAATAACTTCCACGGTGTTTTATTTGTTTATGTAGTCTTGCGTGAATCAGCAAACTTGTCGAACTCCTCATTGCTCCGATTACATCAGCTATTGTGGCTTCTAAGCTTTTAAAATATGGGAGTTACCCAAATTTGCCACCAGGGGGTGAACTTTTCTAACATATTCATTCAGATAGACTGTCCTTCACACAGAAATAAAAAAAAAAAAAAAGCTCAGGATCAACTGTACACTTAATGAAATGGTGGGTATAATTATGTCATCATAACACATGCTTTTCTAGCTTTTTCCTGATGTCATAAGGTCTGGCAGGGTTTTGGTTAAGTCCATCATCCGATCAGGTTCCTACTAGCCAAAGCAACTACCATCTTCCCCCATATTTTTTTTCCCTCATCATGGAGACCTTAAGCAAGCTTATCAGTGATTGAGTGTGGCAGTCATGGGGGAGAAGTGGGCTCCTGTGGCTGTAGTCCTTAGTATCATCATTTATCACTGTACTGAAGTTCAATGCAGCAGCACAGTGGAGACAAAACCTGTATTCAGACTGATGGTTGAACAGGTATTTTATAGCCTTTTGATCTCAGATAGTGTGGGCTGGTATTGATCCACCTGGAGTGCTCTGGGGATTTCAGTCATGAAAGATTTGTCATATATATATATATATATATTATTGTTATTTTACATGCACTATATGGATAAAAGTGTTGGCCTACAGCACTTAGTCTTTGAATTCTGGTGATTTCAGTCCTATTGCCACTGGTGTATAAAATCAAGCGCCTAACCATGCAATTTGTCTTTATAAATATTGGTGAAAAATGGGTCATTCTAAAGAGCTGACTAAATTCGAGCGTTGTGCTGTAATAGGACGCCATCATTGCAATACGTCAGTTCATGAATTTCTTCCCTCTTAGATATTCCGTGGAAAGTGTTTAGCGACCACAGCAACTTGGCCATGAAGTTGCAAAAAATGTAGGGTTCCAGAGTGCAGTCGCCAACACTCTGCTGACTCGATAACAGCAGAGCTCCAAGCTTCCTCTGCTATTGACATCACCACAGAAACTTCGCCTGGGGCTTCATCGAAGCTCAAGCAGCTGAAGCCTTGTATTGTAAAGCATTCGATATTCAATGCAAAGCACACCGCCACTGCACTCTGGAGCAGTGAAAACGTGTTCTGTAGAGTGATGAATCAGGGTTCTCTGTCTTGCAGTCCAATGGACCAGTTTTGGCAAATATCAGAGGAATGTTATCTGCCTGACTGTTTAGTGCTAACTGTACAGTTTGGTGGAGGAAGGAAAATGTTGTGGGGTTGTTTTTCTGGGTTTGGGGCCTGTCGCTCACTTTCAGTAAAGGGAAGTCTTAAAACTTCCGCTCATCGAGACATTTTTTGACAATTTTACGTTTGTAGCTTTGTGGTAACTACATGGGGTTAAGACCCTTTTCTGTTTCAGGTTCACTTTGTGCAATGGGATACATTTAAGTCCATAAAAGCATGTTTGGATAAGTTTGGTTTGCAAGAACTTGACTGGCCTGCACAGACCACTTACCTATACCCAAATGAACATCTTTAGAATAAACCAGAACTGAGATTGTAAGCCAAGCCCACTCAGCCAACATTGCTCGCTCACCTCACAATTGGTCTTCTGGACGAATGAGCAAAAAAATCCCCTAAAACACACTCTCAAATCTTTTATAAGGCCTTTCCATGCCTGGTGGAAGCTGTTACAGCTGCAAAGTGGGGGAACTATTCTGTATTAATGCCAAGGACTTAGAAAGAGAAGTTATAAAGGCTCATCCTGTATTTGGCCCAGTATTATGGTCAATATGTATGAGCCGTTGTGTATGGGTGTATGTTGTCATATAGTGCTCTTCTACTCGAGTAATGAAAGTGTTTTATAAGCTGGTTCTCTTTTAGCCACTGACACATTTGTAGAAGCACTTTCTTCTACATCTAAGTGCTTTCTAACATTCACAATTCGAATGCGTCAAGCATAACTCTGAATCAATTTTGAATAAATTCAGAATGCCCAAGGATTCTTTGGCATGCAGCCAGGGATCGAACCACCAACCTTCCCATTACTATATGACCTGCCCTACCTCCTGAGCCATGGCCATCAATTTTTGGCTGTATTCGGCTAACGTTTTTTAGTAACTTGGCATTTGATAACTGCTCTTGGCTCTGACCTGTGCAGAAATGCACTTGATATTGTTTTACAGAGTAGAACAACGCAAAAACTTTAAGTAAAATCATTAATAGTGAAAAGCACACATTTTGACTACAGTTAGCAAAACAGTTCTCTGTTCTCGCATTTCTGCTCCCCACACATATGGATGTGCCAAAGCTTACAATTTTGAACAATCAGTCAATCTGCTCATGAAATTACAGCCTGTTGCACTTGCATACGCACTTACTCAACTCTTTGTCCTAAAAAAACAAATAATAGCCTGTCATGTGCCCTTGAATCACAGCCACTAAACTATTATGCCATCTATATTGTTGTAAGACTTGCACGTCTTTGCCTTGACAGACTCTAAAATGTTCTGCTAACAAAGCAGTGAGGTTTTTACATACACTCACCACTGGTGTAAAAAAGAAAGGGACAACTAAAAGGGGGTTTCCATCACTATTTTCAAATTGTGAGACGAACACAAGTGCAGATGCACACTTTTTAACGCTTAATTGTCATCTCAATCTCTAGGTATCGTCTGCTTTAAATGTCACATGACATGTAAACCGCTAAAACCGATAGTAATTTACACAGGAGGGTAAGCGCACTTCTTCGCTCGTAGCTTTCACTGAAGCAAAATGACATGAAGAGCACAGAGAAAAGACGCCGACTGTGTTTGCTGATTTTTCTGTGAGATGTGTGTAAATCAGGAGGCCTAAGTTGTGACAAAAGCCTGATGAATGATGTTTAGATTCATTAATTCCTCAGTGTCCCCGCTGTTCACATAGGCTCTTACTAAAGCCTTTGTCCTGCTCTGGTCTTTCTATATCTTGGCTTGGGAAAGCAGACGAGAAGCCCATATTGTGTGAAAGGAGTCATGTGGTGATTGACTCTTCAGGCCAAACAGATCTAACTATACTAATTAGTATGTTAATATGTAAATATGCACATTACTCCGGATTTGTTTGTTTGTCTGTAATTGCATACGTGAGTTTAATTGTTTGTGTAAATATGTGGCATTTTGAGTGTTTGTGTGTTTGGGCTTTAACAATGGCTGAATATTGATGAGAGGCCCTTCCACACCCGTTTCCCATGGCTGTTGTGGACTGGGTGGCACTGCAGCGTGGCACTGCATCTCAGGCAGAGAAAGAACAGCTCTGTGCTTCTGTTCAAATGCAAAACCCCCTTTAGCAGGAAAGGAGAGCAAGCAAGCCTTATAGCTCTACCAAGACCTGCAGCACATATCAGCACAGTTTTAATGCAGACACAAACTTATCTGTGACGCCGGCCATTTTTATGTACAGAAATTACATTTCTGAATAGTTCTGCCAAAGCACCATTCATATCTTAGAGTGTTAATCATTTTATTGACTATAACCTGGCATTTGTTTCAGCAATCTAGGCACACTTATGGTTTTTGTAATGTTTCTATGACCTTGAAAAGTGTCTTAAAAAAAAAAACGGGAATTGCCTGATACTGACAAAAATCTGAGAAACCTCAAAGCTCATATTTATTTTAACAAAGCATGCATATAAACTCATGTGGTCATACAACATTGCAGCAGTCCCTCCTCGCTGAAAAGCCGACCAATCACCGGCTGCTCTGCGAAGCTTCCATTTGAAGCTTCAGTAGTACGGTAGTGTTGCCCAGCAACCAGAATCGGCACATTTCTGGGAGGTCCTGTGTGGATGGCAGCGGCTGTAACAGGGAGAGGGAGACGGAGAGAGCAAGAGGGAGAGGGTGAGGAGAATGAGACAGAGATGGGAGGACAGCAGAGGTTTGGGGTTTAGCTGGAGGAAGGAGAAAAGGAACAGTAGATGCAATTACTGAATTAATGTTGGGAGTGAGAGAAACGATCCGGTCTCTTGCCTCATAAGAAAGTTTGTTCCTGCAGCGGGAGGAGACAGCTGAGGAACCCACTGGTAATTCCTGTTGAGTCTGTGCTGTTCAAACGCAGATGAGTGAGTTTTGGAATTCAGCTTCCTATCGGCGTTCCTACACATTCCCCTACCTATGCCTGCTGGAGCGATGCAGAGCATTGGATACAGGCATGATGTCTCAGAGGATCCAAGGCTGATGCACTGTGTGAAGGGAACAGCGCAGAGGACACACGGTTGACCTGGATAAGAGTTAAAACGGAGCCAAGGCAGCTAATATAGAGCTTATTTTTGGGAGGTGGAACCCAAGCATTAATACTTGGTCCAACTCGGTCCCAGAGGGTTCCTCATAGGCCTGGCTTTCTGGGTTTGGCGATGAGTGAGAAAGGTCCAGAAGTGATGTGGTTGTTCTGGGCGGGTTAAAACCACTCAGGCTGCCATCCAGTAGCAGTGGCGAAGCTGGAACTCCAGAGGAGAACAGATCTAATTCACTGGTTGCTCCTGTGCTTGCTGTGCCATGGTGTCTTTTAATCTTGTTGGATTCCGCTACTGTTCAACCATTTGACTGTCTGATGTGAGGATGTGGAAGTTCAAAGCTTTTTGCCTGGATTACTGGCATGTGCTGTGTTTGCACCCACACAACAACTTTTATAAAAGGTATGTTTTGAAACCGCTCGTGTTTGGCTTAATCATTTCTTGCAGTTGCAGTGCTACGTGTTTTGAACAGCTCACTCGCAGCTTGTTGATGTTGCTACCTGTGCTGAAGTAGCAGTTCAATGTGTTTAGAACCAACCCTCGAATTACTTCATAAAGAACGTCTGATTAATAGAAAAGCTGCTTTAGTGCTCAGCTCTGCTTGCTGACATACTTGTTCTCGTGTTGAAAGGCATAAGTCAGGGGAGAGTGAACTGCTTTTACCATTATCCTTTTCTTCCAGCAATCGAGGTTACAGCTGTTATTGAAATGCTTAGTTAAGTAACTGTCTTGTCAGTGTCTGTTTAGTGTTGGCACAGCTGAAAAGAGTGGGCTGATCTCTGAATTGATCCGTCTCCGTCCCACTGGGACCTCTTCTTGTTCACCTTTCACCTACAGCACAATCTATGCATGATTGATGAGGCTTGCGTTGTAGCTTATATTAAATTTGCCAAACCTCCCCTCAGACTTGATTTAAGTGTCCTTGATGACATTTAGATTCAGTGCTGGGATTTATGAATTTAAGCTTGCAAGTTGCTCAGCGTAACGTCTTGACAGTCATGTTTTAATATCCCTTAAATTGAACATATTACATAAGTTTTAAGACTCATTTTTCAAAGCTTCCAGATCTGTTTAAATATCTAATATCCCACATATCCTTAAAATTTACACACCCATTGAGGTATTTTTCAGAAAATCACCATTATCTATTTAGGTAGAATAGAAAAATACAAATGGATATATTTTCCATTATGATAATGATGCTTTTAAGGGGCTGACTGTTACTTCATGACAGAACATCAAACAAATATTTTAAGCAGCATTTTTAGGGTCGGACACTAGTTCCCAGAATTTTTACTTTCCCTTTTTAAACAATATAATTTAGGTGCAAGGTTTTAGAGCTGCACAGAAAATGATTGCAATATTCTTGCTCCATTATCCCCCTGCTACACTACAGATAGATCTAACCACTTATGTGTGCAGAGGTTTCCTTTATGCGCATCCCATCGTGCTGATGTTTGATGTCTCAAACAGAAGCAGGCTGCAGTGTGATGACGCTGATCTAGGACCTGTGAAAATCAGATGCACCTGCCTTCTGTTGAATGTCTGTATGTATATAAACATGCAGTTTTCTTTGGCATTAGTACTCCTAAGACTAGGACACAGTATGTCCATGATTCATTAATAATGCATCACGGATTTAATGTAGGCCTCAGGGAATCCCCCAGCTTTAGGTGCATCCTCATCATTTACACATTCTATTATAATCGATTTTTAAGCTGATGTTTTGTAGTGCTTTATTTAGTGCAATCTCTTGTATCAACAGCTGTTCTTACTTTTATGACTCAGTGGGGGTTTTTTGGAATTATTTAGGACAGTTGTATTTTTTTTTCTTCTGAAAACTGCAAAGAACTCATTACGTGTCTAATCCCACAGAGTTACTGGAATATCCTGGTCACTGGGTGTAACTCATTACATTGCACTGGCTTTGGTGTAGCAGTCTTTGTTGTTAAAGCAATGTCAGTATAGTAACTCAAAACAGCCTCTCCCAGCTGCTGAACTGGGGTTCACCCTCCCTCCAGCGTGGCCTTCCCATTGAGAGCAGTGTGATTGTTGGACTCTTGCCGAAGTATTACCATGTAGATAGGCACAAAGAGGTCTCGTTCTCCATCTCTTCATCTGCTTTCTCTCGCTCACTCGCTCACACTCTCTCCTTCCCTGTCTTTCTCTCTCTCTCATTAAAAGGCATGTCCACATCTACATAAACAAGTATCCATGAAACACATGACATAGGCCCGGCCCATCACCACTGGAGAGCATGCATCATGGGAGCAGCAGATATGTGAAAGATTACATTGGACTGAAGAAAAAAGCAACAAAAAGCAGAAAGGGGTGTCTGCAGAGAGACGGAGAGAGAGAGACAGAGAGAGAAGACTGGTGTGTGGTTTATTGTGGGTGGAGAGCTTTTGTTAAAAAGAGGGATGATTTTCTTCTGCTATACATGCTGGGTCTTTACCTTACTTGGTCATCAGGCAGCTTGCAAGAGCAGCAACTCTGAGCCTTACACAAACTAGGACGAGGAGAACTTTGAAAAGGCACACACAAAGTAACTTTAGCAGCGAAAGAATGAACTTCTCTGTGGGTTTTCTATGGAAAGTGAAGGATGTGGGGTGTAATTTGTGGTTGAGGAGGGAGTGAGCACAGACTGTTCTTCTTCTGGCTCATTTAAGGGGAGTTGCTGTAGTTGTTTTTTTTTAACTTTTTTTTTTTTAAACTTCCTCTCGGTGCCATGTACATTTTTTTCGGGCATGTCTGATGCCTCTGGTGATGTCACTGACGTCTGGAATGCCATGTGGAAGTACTGCATATCCAGCCGAACTATAAGGTAGGAGACCATCTGGCACTGACCACTGCGGATGGCAGGGGCCTCGAAAAGTGATGGTTGTCTTTCCAGCTGACCACAGCAGTCTGCGCAGATATTTCTGACTAATCCAATAACATTCCTGTCTATATGCTCGAGCTTGTTTTTTTTTGTTTTTTTTCCTTTCTAGAACCATGGAAATATACTATCACACAGCAGAACAGAGCAGACTGGAAACAGTAAAGACTTTTCAAGGTCTTACTTGACAGTTTACCTTATCAGAGACATGCCTTTAATAATAAAGACTTAAGAAGAATCTGTCTTTCTTTTACTTCTATCTCCTTTAAGTCCTTTCCCTTATCTTTCTCTTACCATAGGACTACAACAGAAATGTCCTCTGACACATCACTTTGGGAATTAACACAAAAACCAGCGTTCAGAAAAGATCTTCTTTCCACCTTACTTTATTCAGGCTATAGTGATTGGATTTTAATATTAAGTGACCTATGTCATTGTGTCTTTTTATGACTGTTCAAACTGGTTAAAAAGCTTGCAAGTATTCTCAGGTGTTCTTTTGACTTTAGTCAAACAGGCCTTTTTATAACATTTGTGTCTCTTGGAATGAATTTCAAATGCTCCCAACCGACTGAAAAAAAAAAAAGGTTCCAGTCATTATCTGTACAAGAATTTTGGGAAGTTTTGCTGTTTAGATATCTTTCATATCAGAGAGAAGTCTGATCAGTTCCAAATTCATTCAGTGGCCCCAGACATACACAACCAGTCATAAAGGGCTGTTGACAAGAAAATGCAGATGATATCCGCCCCCCGCATAGCCCGTGATCTCAACGTCACTGAGTCTACCTGCGACATATGACGGTGCATGAGTAATCAGGCCATTTCACAATGGCTAGCCTCCACGACAATTATAGCATGTTCAAACTTGAAAACCTGGAACTTAAAATAAAAACTCAAAATTCAATCTAAGAATATAATTGACATGAATCTAATTTTGAACTTCCAAAGATTTTAATCTAAAGTATATGACCCTAGGTTCTGTTTGTGCCGCTAACCAAT
>VUQR01009280.1:37828-51130 GCA_015108515.1 Hemichromis elongatus | reverse complement strand
TCTGTGATTAGCATCGTTAGGCATATGAAGGAACACATATAGATTAAGGTGGTGTAAAATTGCCACCCATCACACCAACTGCCTGAATGACTCTGCTGAAGTTTGCTCCACAAGCTCTGTTTCCTAGAAGGAGATAAACTTTCCAACTATTAGACAAATTCTCAGAAAATCAATTTCTGAAGAATTGATGATCAAAAGACTAACTAACTAACCAAGACAGTATAATACCAGATCAGTACAACTATAAAACTGTTAGAAAAACATATAAGGGATAAGACAGGAACAAAAGGTCATGTGATATCTCTTAAATGATTTCACTAATGCTGTGCAACACTGCAAATTTTTGTATCAAATAAATACTAAGGAAATTCAGGACCAGAATTGCTGATACCAACACCGATACCTGACCCATAAAGGCAGCTTATGTAGGGGAGTGTTACGATAGGGGCTGCAGAGGGACATAGCAGGGAGAGCAGTGTGTCATCACTTATGAGATGAATCATCATCATATTGCCAACTTCTGAACGCATTTTACTGTTTCCAATTTCCATAAAGATCATTTATTTACCACAATTCAGTGGGCTACATCCTGAACTTTAGATGGTAGAATAAAAGTACCAGTCCTATCATGCTAGTATTAATCCAACACCAATACAAGCACTGGTGTCAATACTATATTTGGGTCGATCTGCCCACCTCGGTACCTGTGACGGTAATGACCCACACCTTGTTTTGACTGCTAAAATTTGATCATATAGAATTAAGTGTTACAGAAAAACTGTGTTTTATCTATGTATCAGTGAGATATCCAAAATATCCTGTTTGCCTTTATGATGTTTGATTAAGTGTCATGTAGCTAGTATAATAGAAAGTACTGGTTATTTTTTACTTCTAAGTCTGCGTGCTGGTATGCTGGCAGTCTTTAATTGTATACTACTAGTGAAATGCTTTAAGTACAACACAAATGAGACATGTTTGACAAAAGGCGTGCAGTGGTTGCAGCGCTTCTAACTATGGATTAGCAGAGACACGGGGTGCTGTTGGAAATTTATGGACAGGTGTTAAATAATGTAAAGCTCGAGGCGAAACAGGAAAATGTCCTCGTTCTCTATTTGCTGTAGCTCACTGGTTTTTCAGGCCTGCTCCAACTTTTGGAATAATATCGAGAAATTTACTTCTGCAAATGTATTATTTAGCATTTCTGCATTTTAGCCCTTGGGACAAAACCATACAGTCTGGCCAATTACAGTCTGCAGTATAGACTTGTAGTGTTTGCACTGTGGATTCTCAGTGTGACCAGCTACAGCAACTGCTTCACATTACAGAGACAGAATGTTAAATTTTAAAAACCCCGCTAAATTAATAGTAAAAAAGAACAACAACCATCAGTGCCTTATTTAAATACAAGAAACACTTTAATGTGCCACCTCTCCCACCCTTGGTGTGTACCAGGTGGGCAAGACACATAAATGTCAGGTGAGTTTCAAGGTCACCTAAATGCCAGCATGCTATAGATCTTCAGCCATGAAACTGCAACCCAGAAGAGTGAAAGACAAACTGAGAAGTATGCCTAATGCATCTGAACATGTTCATTTATCAACTGTTTGTCATCTTTTACAGAGCAGCCAAATCTGTCCATACCGTGAGCGCACGTACGACCATGTAAGCTGCTCTGTGTGCATACGCAGACCCCTCAAAGAGGATGAAAGAGTAGCTTAATTATAGTCTGATTACACTCCAACATCTTCCCCTCGTCTCCCCCTTTCTCCTCCTCTTCTCCTTTCATTCCTCTTCTACCGCTTTCTATGTCACGAGGCCTCTTTTTCCCCTAATAATGAGATGCATTAAAATGGACAGATTACTCCACCACTATCACCACTCCCTCCTTCCTAAATTTCTCCCCCAGCTTTTTAAAGCATCACATGAAGTTCACTCACTGCCTGTTACAGACAGCGTGTCCATATTGTCCTTCGCTTAATATTCCACAGGCATAGCCCCCAGCAATATCCACCCTGCACTCCAAACAATTCCCCATGTGGCCTGAATAACAGTTAGTCACTGGTTAATATCAAATATAATTAATTTGTGTGGAACTTAGATGAGTGGTACAATTTGTAATAATAATAATAATAATAATATGTCTTAGTCTTCCCTCTGTCTTCCTCTAGTGTCCTGTGTCCTGTGTTAGCTATTTGTGTCTCCCTGTGAAGTTCCTGTTTTTTACTACATTTTTATATTCCCATTTTCAGTCATGTCCCTATGTGTCTATCTCGCTTTCTCACCTTCTTTCTATGTCTTCCTAGTCAGTTCTCTGTCTGTTTCCTGGGGGTTTTTTTTGATAGTCATTGTCTCATGTGTCTTGTGTTCAGCTTTGTGTCTTGCTATGTTTAATTTGTTCGAGCTGTGAATCCATCTCCAAAGCCACAAACTGGGTCGCTAACTGCCAGCCACACACTCACACCACGTAAATTTTAATGCCATATGGTGAGAAAATTTCATGCTAAATACCAGTGAAGTACTGGTAGATAAATTTCCCAGTATTAAACTGTTATTTTTGAGACCGGGTTCCAAAATCTACAGTGACAGTTTTTTACTGTAAATTGTAAATTAATTAAATTAAACTGTAATTTATTGTAATTTTACAGTGCTGTGCGCTATAAATTATCAGCAATACAGTACCCCACTGGGTCCTTATCAGAGTCTAAACACAAAATACCTAAAATAATGATCACAAAACTTTAAATTCTTAATTTAATCTTAACTCTGTATAGTCTTCTGAGCTTCGTCTTGAATAAAGAAAAATCCTATAGATCTATAAACACTGTAGAAGTCTACAACAGCTTTCTATTAATATTTGTTTCCCTCTAAGGCACCAACATATACAGGGTTCAACCATATTCACAAAGAACAACACATAACTGCACAAAGTTTTCTTTTTCTCACATCAATTTGTATTATTTATTTATCATTTTTAGCCTTCGAGAGAGACTTTTTTTTGTAAAATCAGAGCAATCACTCTTTGGTGCAACTGGCCTGTTCTTGCCTGGCTGGGCTGCAGCAGCCTTGAAGGTTTCATCTTTAATCAAACCTGTGATTTTAATCCGTCATGATACTCAAACAAAGAAAACAGTTTCACTGACATCACGTGATGGGAAGCTTCTCTTTGTCTGCATAGCCTTTTCTATTTTGTTGACACCTGTCTCGCTGTAATTACAATTTTAGTTGCTCACACCTAGCAAGCCACCTTTTCAAACATCACTGTATTTACCTTAGAGGAGATGAGGCATGACAGGTGGGGACGATCGGCTTCCAGGCCGATTAGCTTCAGTGTGATCTCGCTTTTAAATGGGCTAAGACATCATTTATATGTGGGGGGACTTGAAAAATTGTGTAGTATTTGAATGAAGCTGTGAGGGGAAAAAGTTGTTCAGTTCTGCAGCTGCAAGGATTTCTGAAAGTCAAACATAAATGCAAGCTTGCCGGTTTTTGAAGATGGCATGGGAGATAGTGTACGCTGTGCAAAAGAGACTGCACTCGATGTTGTGATTGGAAGAAAAAGTCCTATCTTATCTCCGGGAATTTTTCTACGCAGAAAACAAACACCTCATTGTTTTCTTTTACTTATGAGTAGTCATTTTTTCTTACCCCCCAACACCCCCATCCCCACCCCCTTCGTGCCCCTCCTCATCTCTATATATCTCTCTCTCTTTTTCAGAAGCAGTTCCACACTGTCAGCCAATTCCTGCCTATCTGTGGCTCCAAAGTGGCTGTGCTTGGCTGATTCTACTGATAAGAGGCTGAATGCCTGCTGTCCACAGTGGAAGACGAGAGGAGACGGGAGCGAGAACAGAGGGATGAGATGGAAAAACTAAGAAATGATAGGAATGACAATTGCTATTTCGGTATTTGAAAAATCCACATGGATTCATTTTAGAGCCTTAACTAGAAAGACAATGACACATTTTGAGACTCCATAGGTACACTGCATTATGTTCCAGTTCTATGTAAAAGTCCCTGTGAGGTAACAGACTTGTTGGAAAGGAGAACTACTCCATAAAAACACTTTTTCCCCACCCGTCATGGACTGCTGATACTGTATCAGTGGAAGATGATGAATCATTTGCATTTACATCAAATGTAAAATGGTGGAGGCAGTGTGGGAAAGAATGAGGGAGGGTTAAGGTCAAGTTGTACTTCATAGAGGGGACACAAATCCCCTCTTGGGGGAAAGAAAAGGATCTAGCCCGAAAATATCAGAGCTTGAGGAGTAGTGAGATTAAGAGGTAGATGAACATAGTGTAGCTGTATTTAACAGCAAGGAGAGATACCGCTCCATCTGGAATCAAATGAGAATTCGATCACATTCGTTAAGCAGACATCCCAACCACATAGGCAAACAAACCAGCTAGCCAAATATGTGCGTTTCCTTTTCGGTAGATGTCTTTCAAATGGTGAACTCGGTTTTAAAGAGGCTGCCACAGATTAAATCTCCTTGTGCTTGCTCTGGTTGTTAGTTGATACTATAATCAGCAAAGATGCATACTTATCAGCAAATACTCAGTAACTCATCACTGAGCGGCAGTGAAAATTGAAAAAGTGATGCAAACTGAAAACCAGCCACCAGCTTGTTTCCTGTTAAGCTGGTGTCTTCAGCAACAAAGCAATCATCCGGAGGTTTTAGGTGCAGGGCCATATTCACCTAGCAACACCAAACCAGCAACCTACTCACCAACCAATCAAAAAATTCCAGAGCATTTCGTTTTTCCTGTCTTCCTTCTCTAACCCCAACCGGTCACGGCAGATGGCTGCCCCTCGCTGAGCCTGGTTCTGCCGGAGGTTTCTTCCTGTGAAAAGTGAGTTTTTCCTTCCCACTGTCACCAAAGTGCTTGCTCACAGGGGGACATATGATTGTTTGGTTTTTCTCTGTATGTATTATTGTTGGCTCTACCTTACAATACAAAGTGCCTTGAGGCAACTGTTGTTGTTATTTGGTGCTATATAAATAAAACTGAATTGAACTGTAATTTATACTACTGTGGTTTTAGGCCAGTGTTGTTGGGGCTTTATCAAGGAATATTTTTTTTTTCCTACTGGAAAAATGCTGGTTGCCAGGCGGTCAGCAGCTGGTCTCTAGGCATGTGTGAGTGGACCCTTGGGCAACAAAACTATTGGATAGTATGGTTGCAGTTCAACTGAATGTTTGATACACTTCTTTACCTGTCATGACAATGAATAGTCATCCAATAACAACACAATTCCAAAGAACAATTAGGTATACTTATAGTCAGTAAACAATAAACTGCTTAGTTTTTACTATTAAGAACAGTGTCTGAGTAATGATTTTGGCTCCATTCTGCTGCCTCCAACTCTGACTCACTTTGTGAGTGCTTACTTTACTGCTGCAATTTAACTAATTCCAGTATCTTGAACTTTTCTGAGTCAAACAAAATGTAATACACTAATATATTTAGTAAATAGACACTACCGTTTGATCTATAAAATGCATAATTGAGCATTGCTCAGGAAGCTACAGTGATGTGTTACTGTCTCACTTCTACAGCAATCTCATACAGGAAACAATGAAAACAATTAATTTCCTCTTTCCTGCAAATGTGCATTTTTTTCTGTCTTTCATCTATTTGGCATCTTAACATGTTTAAAATCAGCACCTCTATTACAGACAAGTATGGTGTTTCCTGCACAGAAAAAAAGATTTAGCCTTAGCCTGATTTTAAGCATTCTACTGGCTTCAAAAGACTGCAGGACAGGCAATTGCAATTGGGGCCATAAAATAGGTACAGCAAAATTCTGATCAGCTATTCACATAATAATGTTCTTTGGCAGATATGCTTAAAAATGTCATTTTCACTCAGGCCAGGATGTTGAAGTTTGAAAGTCAAAGGTCTGGAAGTCTGATAAGTTGCAATGTTCTCTTTTATTGCTTTGGCAGTATGTTGGATTTGTATGTAAAAGACTGGAAGTCTCCCAGAATCTTTTTTCCCTTTATAATGCTTTAGGCTAGATTTTGAGCATTTTGAAATGGATTCATTTTAGAGGATAAATTCGGTCAGGAAACATTGTCTTAAAGCTCTGTTTCTCAGAGTCTAAAATACTATAGCTTAGTGTGGATGCAGGGGGAAAGTTAAGAAAATATATATATATATATATTTAACAGCATCATTGTGAACATGGTCGACATCTTGAAAAAGATTAAGCTTTCTGTTTGAACTGCAACCCTGAGTTTGCCTCCTCTGTGTTTCTTGCCAACACGGGGTTTACTGTGAGGTCTGTACACAACCTCTGTTGAGCAAAGATCATAGACTCATAGGCACACACTCACACACTGAAACAGACTAGTGTGCATGCTGTGAGCAGCCTGTGCCCTTTGCTGAAGGCTTCCTGCTGTGCTACATGGAGACCAATGCTCTTTCCCTCCCCACATCCCCAGTGCTCACACATAGTGATCTCTTTAATGACTGCCAAGAGATCAGATCTTTATTTATCAGAATACACAGCACTGAGGGTTTAAGGACCAAATCCTCAGCCTGCTGTGACAGATTTCAGTAATTCGGAAACTTTAATCTCTCACGAATGTGAACCTGATGAGAATACAACCAAAATGCACGCAACAAAAAACACCAGTCATGATTTCTATGCTGCTCTAATAACTTTCCTGTTGTTCACCCAGACTCAAAAAACAGACTAAAAAAAAACATTTATTTTCCAGGGTAAACATCCAGCGCTCTCCCACTGATGCACAAAACCAAAGCCCAATTCATCAGAAGAATACAAAAATAAAGGGGTGAAAGAGGGGAAGTCCAAATCATTTTTCATGTTAAGCTTTGGCAATAGCCCAGACAAACAATCCTTCATTACAGACACACTGTTATTGTGCGTCTAAGTCATTTTGCCATGATTCTTTGTGTGAAAAAAGGGTAAAAGTGAAATTTAATTACAGGCCAGTCACACTGCTGTCAGCAATGTAGCAAGGGTTTCCATGTTATCGTTATGGAAACCTCACATGGAGGACGATGTATTAGGCCCATTCTGATCACCATGGAGACCACAAGAAGAAACGGGAGCAAACTGATTGATTAGGCTTTAAATGAAGAAAAATAAAGCCCACTCTCTCTACATGTCCAACTCCAGGAGCAGGTTACACTTGTGTTCATACATTCCTGTACAACCCATGCATCATGAATGAATACACACGAAAGCAATAGATGATAAATAAGGAAACAGTTTTTGGTGCCAATGTCTCCTAAGCTTTTGACAGAATGGTCCCTATATAACCAGGGTGAGATCTGTTTCTGTATCCTTGGTTAGCAGTAATAGAAAAATTTAATGTTTGGGCTCTCATTTAAGTTTGTACTTTTTGCAGATGATGTGACCTTGTTGGTTTCAGTAGACAATGACCTTCTGCACTAAGGCAACAAGGCTATATCAAATGAGGGTAAAATGCAGAGTAAACTGACAAGTGGATTACACTGATGTAGCTTTTATTTAGAACCTCTATGCAGAGGAACTTGAAAGCTGTGATTTACCACTACTTTATGTTCCAACCTTCACCCATTTTGGTGATGACTTTTTGTTATTGACTAAACCACAGCAGCCTAAATTATTTTTCCTCCTTAGTGAAGCCTGGTTCTCTTGAATAAGCTTCCGAAGTGTTCCTATTCAGACTCAAGGGATTTATAAAAGCTTTCTTAATTTTCTCTTTTTCACCAAGTTGTTTAATTCACATGGGGGCTTTTTTGTTATGAATGAAATGGCAGGCCCTAGTGATGTGTTACAATTTAATGGAAAGCCCCTCATTAGCAGATGAGAAGTTTTAAGTTACCCAGTACTAAGGCCTGTTTTGGAGAGACTGGCAAGTGACATGGGACTTTTGCATTTGTGGTGTGACTTGCACATGAACTTTCAATTTGACAAGTGACGATTTGTGATCTACACAGGAAATGCATCTCAGGCTGCTATATCACACAATTTAACCAGGGTTGCAACAGCAATTAGAAGTTTAGCTACTTGTTATGTATACGTCCCAAAAGGAGAATTCCTCAAAAAATTCATGTAGTTTTCTACCACAGATATCTCAACGAGAAAAAAATAATTACAAATTTTTGTCCAGTATTGGAAAAGTAGCATTAATTACTAGGAGGTAGATATGAAAGTTCATAAGCAATGGTTGACTGAAAAGAATTTCTTAAACTGAGATAAGATGTAAGGTAAAAGAGCACTCCTGAAGTTATGTAGGATTTGTTCTTTTTAATCCCAAATTAGTTAATAAGTCCTATAAGTTACATTTCACATTTCACCTTAAAACCTATGACAAGTTTCTGTAAACAGCTTCTGGTCTGGATTTTATTTCTGGAGGAAGTGTGTCAAAGCTTGTCCAAATGGTGGGAATCCTAGATCAAACACATCTCATCTAATTCAAGGATCCTTGAGAAGGGGCTCAAAGATGTTGCTTGATAGAGTAACAGGCACCTTCTTCAACTTGCTACGATGGGTATGTCTCTTCTAGTGGTACACATGAAGACTGAGTCGAAGTTGACTTCAACTGTTCTGATTTTCATTAAACTGGCGCCAATCTTTCAATTAGGTTGTAACTAATCAATTAAAATCCAATCACTGTCATGCGCCATAACCAATCAGCTTATGATGGAATGCCTAAACATCAGCATGATGTCACTGCCTCTTTCTGCAAAGATAAAAGAAGAAGGGCAGAAGAGAAGAGGTAAAAGATCACAAACAAGGACTATTAGACTGTAAGCAGTCTACAGGAAGCCAGAATTAAGCCTAAAAGCAACCATGATGAATTTCTAATAAAGGTACTGAAAACCTTTTTTCCCCTCTTAGCTTCCAAGATGTCACGTACCTAAATGTTTCAGCATTTACGTCCCAGGCAACAGAGTTAAAGATTAGAGGTTTTTAGCCAGACGCTGATCCCGAGCATTCTCGCTCATCCAGTGTGATGCTCTGAAGAAAACCATTAGCTAAATGTCTGAAATGTAAAATATAAAGCAAATAAAAAGAAAGGAAACTTACAAAAGAGCTCAAAGAGAGACAACTGCGCCATTGTTCTCTGTTCGTTGCGTGGAGGCTGCCTCAGATTCAGGCTTCTTTGATTGTTCTTAACGAGATTAACGTTTCGAGGAACCCTAACGAGGCTACGCTGTTAATGAAGGCGGATCAGATAAGGGCAATGCAAAAAAGGAGCATTAAAGGAGAAAACTTTGGAACAGCATAAAGAATTGAAAAAAAGCATCTTTGGGTTTTGAATCTTATTTGCCATCTCTAAGCCCCCAAATGAGTTTTTTCTTTCCCTTTGATGATGATTATAACAAATCAAATAATATTTGAGTATATAGCTATAAAAATCCATTTTTTTGGAGAATAATCATTAAAACGTTTTTTGATGCAGTGTTATTTAAAAAAAGGAGTGTGAGTGTGAGTGATTAGACCTGGTAAGAAACTCTAATAGGTAGCTGGCAGTTGTGAAGGTAATCCCCCGATACCTCTACTGCAAAACCTTTTCTCTCGCTGTCTTTGTGCCTTCTTCCTTCTATCACTGCAGCAGCCCTAATGATGATGAAGCTATGGACTCAGCAAAGGAGTCAGAAGAGCATTACCTATGTTCCAGATACACACGTACGTGCACCCCGTTTAATGGTCCCGAGGTGAGGCAGTGGGGTTTATGCTTTTGCTATCAGCACAGCCTAATGGCTCGGTCAGACCAACAGTGATTTGGTATGGTGTGTAATTCGTGTCCATGTCTTGTGTGGCATATGTGAGATTAGCCCTGTAGCGATGGGCACCGAGCACTAGCTGGCTAAGCATCAGTGCCACCGTTATGGGTTAGATCTGGGCTTAATCTTGAAAAAAACAAAGGCTCCAGCTGCCCTAATGTAGAACATCACACAGGCGGGTAAGGTGAGGTTTGAAGCACAGAGGAATTTGGGCATAGACCAAAAGGAGAGGGAACATCAGAACATGGGGTTTTGTGTGTGTGGTATATGTTTCTTTCACTTCTGCTTAACACGTTGGTTGATGTGAAAGAATTCAGACATTCTCTGAGAATTCTCCCTCAGCTGTCAGTAAATGCACCCAAGGCCACATCCTTTCATCAGTGCCCAGAATGAGTAAAAGTGTAACAATGAACAGTGAACAGAACTGGCCGAAGGAAAATAACGTCATTTTAGTGAGTTGGATTAATCATTCGAGTTTCAGATTCCTGCTGAACAAAAGCTACGTTTATTTTTACGGCCACAATAATTACACAAAAAAAAAAAAAAATGCGACCTATTTATCAGGAAACTAATCTAAACATGAACCTCAGACACGGCACACGAAATTAGAGTTACAAAACCATTTATTGGTTATTTACATCAACCCAATGGGGTGGCTGTAGCACAGGAGGTAGAGCAGGTCATCTACTAATCGGAAGGGTAGTGATCAATCCCTGGTTCCCCAAGTGTTCATGCCTAGTATCCATGGACAAGAAACTAACCCCAAGTTGCTCTTTGATTTGACTCCATCGGAGTATGAATGTGTGTGAATGTTAGCTATGAAGCACTGAAAAGCATAGAAGAAAGTGCGTGTATGAATGGCTAAATGTGCCATGGTGTATAAAGTGCTTTGAGTGCTCCGGGAGAGTAGAAAAGCGCTATATAACTATCAGTCCATTTACCATTTACCCAAGGAAAAGGAGATGACTAGCGAAATTTAAACAAGCACGACTCGTGTTCACAGGAATTATAGCAATTCCTGTGAACATGATATATAGTAACCCATCACTGCTTGGATAGTTTTGAATTATTATTATTATTATTGCTTTATTCATTCTTTTTTTTTTTTTTTTTTTGGTTTGGTGGATATTACAGTGACATCACACATTGCAGTCAGGGTGTCCGATTAATTTATTGTGGAAGAAGCGTGGAGATACAGCGTAGCAGCATGCTGAGACAGCCTGGGAAGGGTGAACTGTTTGATGTGTTGAGGGCCATGTAACGGTTTGGGAACTCTGCCAACTGCCTTTTTATCCATGAAATAAAACATCAAGAGATGAGCAGCCAGATGGTAGCTCTTTAACAGAAAAATAAAGAGGAAAAAGAAACAGCAGCTGTGGAGGTAAGCAATAACAGACCTAAACCTGTCTTTTAGTTAAAGTTGAAATTTCCTTTTACTATATATCATGACTGGTTATTAATTCATAAACAGTCTTTGTCAAGGCTGTGAAGCCTGGAGATTGTCACTGGCTTGTAATGCAGGGTATCCAAATTATCTCTAGCTTAGCTAAATCTGCCGCAGTGTGTGAAGTGCTCTTCAGCCACAAGCCTATTTGGTTTGGTTTCGTTACATCCTAATAAAGATATGTTACTATACTATTTTCATATAATGTACTGTGTTGGTTTAGCTACCAACTGCTGTACAGTTAGCAATTAGCTTGTAGCTAGGTACAACTATACTGCAGATTTTCCAACCATTTTCTTCTGCTAATCCAATTTAGGGTTTGCCGATATAAGGCTACAGTCTTAACCACCACTTAGCTTCGGTGGTGATCAGGCAGTACAGCAGGCTACCTCCTAATTAGAAGGCTGGTGGTTTAATCGCTGGCTGTTCTAGTCTACATGCCAAAGTATCCTTGGGTGAGACACTGAACCCTGAGTTGCTCTTGATGCATCATCATAGTGATGATGATTAAGAGAAAGCACTTTAGATTTAGAGAACAGTGCTTGTGTGAATGAGACATGTTGTATGAAGCACTTTGATTGCTCGATAGAGTAGAAAAGTGCTACGTAAGAACCTGTTCAGCATATTGCGAATAACAAACCCAAGAAGTCATGCTCACAGTACAGAGCACCCTGGTGTACTTAAAGTTCTGACAGTGGATGCTACAGTGTGACAAAGCCTGAATACAATGAGTAATTCCATATTAATGGCTCTATTGATTTAAGGGGCTGACAAAAAAAATCCTGTTTTTTGCTTTTTGCCAGTACACCCTTATTCATGTTTTCAGTTCTTTAATGCATTTTGGTCCTTTTCCTAAAAGCACCAAATACAATTCAGTAGAAAAGAACAGATGACAAAGACAATTCAATGGGCTGAGATGAGTTGAAATTAAAAGGAAAAATATTGGTCCTTAAGGCATTCTAACGTTTGCCTACTTTGCTAAATAACACCCATAGGGTGTGTAGTCTATGCATGCATGCTGTTTACTGCATATGTATCCCCCGCAGCAGATGGATAAGTGTACATCAGCTCATGCTACAGCTAATGAAAACAGATTTAGACCAGACAGACAACACATACGCTCACATTCGATAAAGTCAAAAACATAAGCTAATGCACGCAGGATAAAACCTGCACAGACGCATTGTCTCCCATTAATAGCTATGAAATCTCATTAATGTGCATTAGCGTGTTTGGGTGGGGATTTGGGTGGCGAGAAGATTGAATTAGGTCTGAGCTCAGCTCCCCTCAAAACAATTATTTGTCTGCCATCAGCCTATTAAAAATCAGCTTCCAGCGAAGATTACAGTTAGCGCGGGGGGAAAATAACAGCGACGGGAGAGCGTCATTCCATCTTTGTGGTCTTTCAGCAGAGGATAGTTACAGTTGTTGGCAATCTCGAGTCTCTTAATGAACGAGAATTGGATGAGTCACAGAAAGTTCAGTGTGCACATGAGTCTGCAGCGGTGGACTTACAGATGAGGAATAAAATAAGCAGCTCCGTGTCCCTCTCTCCTGCCCCTTGTTCTATATGTGCGCTGCGTTTTCCTAGGTCTCACGAGCTCACAGTTAATTCAATGCGCACAGCGGAGGCCTAGGGGGAGTCGTGCTTGGTTAAACTTGACTCTATATGTTGACTTAAGTATAGACTACTCAGCTAGTGGCAAAGTGGCGCATGTGTAAGTGAGGAAGTAAGAAAGAAGGCAGCAAAATCAATATATTTCAAGCTTCTGATATCTCATTGTGCAAATAATTAAAGGAAAAGAAAAATACACATTCCTCAGGGATTTAACATGCAAAACGTTTAGCTCTATGTGTGTTGAATGTGTGCACCTAGGCCATGGATAGGAGCAGCACCACCGCTGACACACAAGCCTCTTTAAATGTCACCAGAAAAATTTCCTGTGACACGCTTCTGCCCCAGATCCCACACACTCAGACACACACACTAACAGGGAATCCTATGGACAAAGGTGAGATAATCATCAGTTCTAGCTGGAAAATCAAAATGTGCCAAAAAAATTACAAATATTCAAAGAAGTTTGAAAAATTGAGGAAAATTGAGGCAAA
>VUQR01009280.1:20388-34554 GCA_015108515.1 Hemichromis elongatus | reverse complement strand
ATAATTCAGCCCACCATCTGCTTACAGAGCTCCTTAATTACGCATTTAACTGGGTTAGATGGATGGATGGATGGATGGATGGATGGATGGATGGATGGATGGATGGATGGATGGATGGATGGATGGATGGATGGATGGAGCTTCCACTGCTCTTCTGTCAGGTCTTAAAGTAAACAAAAAGCGAGCCTTTATTGAGGTTGAAGAAATCCAAAAACATAAAAATAGTCAAGAAGCCAAGACAAGGGGAAATGCATAGGAAGACAACAGTATGATGTGAAAAAGAAAGCAAACTCAAGCTTTAAACAAACACAGGAAGTAATCACTGGTATGGGAAACACCAGGGTAAAGTGACACAGCTGAAAAACAAACTGAAAAAAAGACACAAGAGAATGAACCTGCCAAAAGAAAACAGGAAGTAACAAAAGAAGAAGACACCTAACACAAAAATGAAGACTTGACGGTAAGACACAGGGACACAGGAAAGGCAGAATAACAGAAACAACCAACTGAATACAATCAAAGTATAACCATGAACATAAGCTATATAACAAAAACCAGGAAACATTAGGAAACCAACCAGGAAATACCCACTAAAAGTACAAACTAAAAGTACAAACAGAAAATATGAATAAAAGCAAAAATTTTAAGTCCAAACTTTTCCACTACTTCCGTTTCACACAGCCATGGACAACCAAGTGTAGGCCTACTTTCTTGCACACCTGTGGAGATCTTTTCTTCCTCCTAATCCTCCTTGGTGTGCAGTCTCAATTTCCTTTCCATGTGATCGCCATCACGGCAGTGCTCGGTGATCTCAGTGAATACTGTTTGATTGAAGGGAAGTAATCAGGCCAACGCATGTTGATTGAACTCTTTGTCAGCCTGTCCGCATTGCTAATGCATATAGAGAGTGCATAATGTACACACACTGCCTTAGCGTAATTTTTCATTAGGAAGACCATCATAACAATGTTAGCATTTGATTAAAGCCGCAGATTGGCGCTCTTGTGCTTCTCGTTCTTTCTTTTTTCCGTTCTTTCTTCCCAATTACTGTAATTCTGTTCTTGCTCTCATCTTTCCATCAGTCCTAAATACAGTGGTCCCAATACCACCTACACCTCTGATGGTGATGACTCATAGAAGATTGGGTATTGGTCCAGTCAGGGCGGAGCAGAATAGGCTCAGAATTGAGATGATGGAAACATATGAGGGGAGAGCTGATTCACACAAATAATGCTTAAAGGCCAGCGTACAAAAGCTCCAGCTGCCCGTGAGCACATCCAACAATGCACGCACAAGCTGCTGACAGCGCACCGAGGAGCTACAAATTAAATCCCTGCAGGATGCCTTATAGAAATGTACCCATAGAAAATGTCACATATCCATGACAATGCTCACACTAGGAAGTGACCAACAGCACCGCCTGTGTCGACCTGATTTATAGGTAACCGCGCACTTGCGCCTGTGTGGTGTGTACATGAGAGAAAAGTTCGAGAGTGATCATCAATCAGCCCCAGGACAGGGCCGTGGATGGTGATTATAGGACGGGAGGGGGGGGTCAGTTCTTCTGATTGATCTACCTCTCTCCGTCCCGGGTCAGAGTTCAAGAATGGCCATTTTTGAACTCGTCAATTGAAAGAAATCAACATTCAGAGCCATAAATCGACAGCATAGTCTATATGTGGATGTTACTAGTACTGTGTGTGTGTGTGTGTGTGTGTGTGTGTGTGTGTGTGTGTGTGTGTGTGTGTGTGAAATCTTTCCAGATATCAGGTGCCCCTAAATAATTCAGCGACACTGCTCTCTGCCCTGGAAATATTAGATGAAATATTGGAATTGCAAGTGAAATCACAGCACAAACATGAAGGGCGGACTGAGACAATATGGAGAAAAAAACAGAAGAGGGTACTTTTAACAATATATCCACTCTCTCAAATCTCATATCTTCACCTCAAAAAAAAGAGTAATAAAATAAGGCAGCAGCTTATTGTTTTTGCTCATTGTATTTCTTGTGTAAGGATTCCTTTGGATATGATATATGCAAACATGCCATCTCACTTCGGAGATCCAGTTCAAAATAAGTATATGCATGTATGGATAAGCTCTCCACATATAAAAACGGATGTGATATGTTCTACTCGTTTAATTGTAGCTGTTAATTGGTCGCTATATCGTCTACTGCAGTCATTTATGGATGTGCACTCCCGTGTCGTGTGGCTTGAATTTAATTTCCCTTGGAGTATTAAACACTATCATATTGTGTTATTGTACTATTATCCCTTCTGGGCTGTTGCCCAAAGCAGCATGCTGTAAGTGTTTTGTGGTGTAATGCTCAAAACTCCTGTTTCGGCTTTGCTCGGCTCTGAGAGCCTCCAAAGCATCATGAGGGATTTCACGACGATTTGGGTGAAACTGTGAGGCTGCTCGGCCCTTTGATCTGTCCTCTTTGTTTATCCTCCTTTAAAATCAGCCTTCCCTCTCCCTGCCTGCCTCTTGCCATCCACTCTCTATCCATCTCCTTCTCTCCGTTTCATGTTGGCACCTCAGAGTGGGAACCCCTGGCTGTGGAAGCTGCCAGATAGCCAGGCGGCCTGCCGGCCTTGCCCGGCATCATCATTTTTATTTTTGACGTGTTCAACCTCAGGCAATAACGCTCACCCTGTGCCACTCTCCTTCCCTTAATCTGTTTTCAACCCTGCAAAAATCCGTCCTTCACGCCACCCCTCGCTCTTTATCTCTTTCTCTCACCTACTTTCCCCCACCCCCAGCTGTTACCAGATGTGGGCCTCAGCCACACTTTCATCTGATCTTCACCACTCCCACAGCAGCAGAACTTTCCCCCTGCACATCACACCTTTTATCTCTGACGTGTTCAACTCAGAAACAGACAAGTGTTTCAAATTTTCCTTTACAATAACACTTATCTCTACCAGGTTCTTCAACTTCCACCCATCCTACTCGCCCAGTGCCCTCGTACCCTCTGATCAATAGCTCTCACATGGAAAACAAACAGCAGCTGAAGCCAAACACTTGTCAGGCTACAGTGCACAGTGGTGCTTTTCCTCACAGTCTAATGCAATGACTAATTGGATTTAGAATTGATTTGGGGGTGGGTGGGAGAATTGTGAAGTAGTTGGGAGAGAAAGAGGAAAACTAGAGATACTAGGGCTAGAGATGGATGCCTAAAAGCAGAGCTGCGAGCCACTTCAGTCAGACAGCTCCAGCTGCTGCTACACTCTGGTGACACTGCGCTCACATGAGAAAGAGAAAACACTTTATAAACACCACCTCCGACCTAGCAGGCTAAAAATTGGGTATGGGGCTGACAGACGCACCGATAGAAGCAGCTGTAGGCAGTAGGTGTCTGTCTCGCCTTACTTCTGCTGACTTGAGCTCTTGAGTTGGATCTCTCAAAAATGTGTATGACTTTTGTGACATTTAATGGAATTATCTGACAAATAATACAGTTTGCTGAATGGTGCACACTTTCCAAGAAGTTTGATTGGAATTACAGCTACGATAGTAGAAGTGGCAAAATCTGCCACATCCTGTACATCCTGAGAAAGAAAGAATGCACTGGTGACGTCCACCGAAGACAACAGCGGTGGATGATCACAGAGTCATTTCCATGGTGATGACAAACCCCTTCACAACAACCAACCAAGTTAACAACACTCTGCAGGAAGTAGCCGTATGGTAAACAAGTCTACCAGAAAGACTGCATGAAAGTAAATACAGAGGGTTCACTGCAAGGGGCAAGCTACTCATAAACCTCAAGAATAGAAAGGCTAGACTGGACTTTGCTAAAACAACATCTAAAAAAGCCAGCACGGTTCTGGAAAACCATTCTTTGGACAGATGAAACCAAGACAAACATCTACCAGAACGATGGCTTAGGTGCACCAAAATTAGAAAAAAAGTTATTTCTGTTCAAATTTTTCTGGACCTAACCGTATGTTCACTAATTCTAGATTTTAAAAAAATAAATAAACATATGTTTGTGACATTTAACTCTCGCTACATTCAATGAGAAAAATCTAATTTGAAAAACATTGAGACAGAAAAACAAAGACAACAATGTAGACGCTGATTTAAAATACTCTGAGTTTCTCAACATCTACAGCATGTGCTTTTGTCTGTGGGTGGATGTGAGGTTATTGCCAAAGGGATCAGTTTGCAAGCACCTTATTACACTGATGGGCTGAAACTGCGGATTTACATTATACTTATTGTCAAGAGAACTATCTCCTTGGACAACATAATTCTGCTAACAATAGCCACTGATTACACCCATCACTTATCTCAGTAGAGGCCAAGTCCCTCTCTTTCTGATGTCACTGTGTGTGCCAGTGCATGTTAAATGCAAATTCAGAAAGGAAAGTACGTAGTTATCAGTTTATAAAGCTGTGTTAGCACCAGAGGTGAAGGGAAAACCTGTGTACTCTGCCAGTTTGGTTTCAGGTTTAAAGTGTTACTGACATAACAAGGACAATGATACATGACCTTTCACTATTGGTGTGAGTCAAGACACAGGGGTGGGGGAGGTGTTGTCATTTGGCAGTTACCATTGGTGATAATGTGGCGGTTGCAGCTATCTATGGATGCCCACATTTTCACCACCTGCTGAGGGGCAAGTGGCTTGGCACTGCTCGGCCTTGTATCAGAAGCGGCATTGAGCGGACATAGCATGCTGAGTGCTGCCAAAGAGGCTTAAGCTGTGTGTGTTTAAAGCTTGGAAACAGAGAACACTTGCAGCTTGGGCACCCAGAGAAGATCAAAAAAGCCTTGCTTATTCCTACCTGTGATAACTTGACTTTGCAGACCCCTGAGAACCTGTTGCTACGGTATTGGGTTCAGTTTTTCCAAACATTGTGTCACCCTGAAACATTAATGTCACATACTACCAGCTCAGTCTGACTTCCAATACTAGTTACTTTGTCTGGCTGAAATAACGTTAATATTGTTTTAAAGGAAAGCTATCATGACTATTTCTGGTTTAATTTCTTATTCTTGGACTCTAATAGAGAAGCTTTGTATTACTGACAGTTAAAATAATACTTATTTTTCTTGACACACTCTTGACAACTGTCACATCACAGCGAGACAGCACCTGGTTCAAACCTGTTGGAGGCAACGACATGGAGTTTGCAGTTTGCATATACATATGCAAACTGGCTTCTACCCTCAGTTTAAAGATGCATGTTATCGTAATTAGTGAACCAAAAGTGTCCATAGTCAACTAATGCTGTGAACACAAGCATGTGCTGGGGTGGCTTGAAAAAAACTGTCTGAAACTAAGAAATACACACCAGTCTGAGGCTTGAGCTGTCATTATATTTATACCAAATTACACAAAACTAACCTATAAATCAGTGACAACAGATCTTGTGGTGTGAAAAAACCAAATGAAGTTTTTTTGTTCAAATCTTTGTCAGTATATAAGGAGGTGATCAGGAGAAAGGTACAACACTGAGGCTCTACAACCAGTTGTAAAGCACGGTGGAGGATCTGTCATGGTTTGAGGAACTCGTCAAAACTGATGGAATTATGAACACAGAAAAGTACAGTTCATTCACCGTGCAATAACATCTAGAAAGCAACTGGCTGGCAACGGCAGCATAAACACACTGCCAATACAGTAAAAGCACACCTGGATAGAAAAACACACAGTGGATCAGCTGTGGATCAGCCTCAACATTTACTGAAGCAGAAAACAAAACAAAGAGCAGAGCTTTAAATGTCCTTCAAAAAGCATTGAAAACTGTTCCTGAAGACTACTTAAAGAAATTACAAGAAAGCTGCCTAAGAGAGTTACGACTATGTTGCAGAATGAAGGTGCTCAAACCAAATACTGACTTTCAAACTCATTTAACTTGCACAAACTCTGTTTTAACCTTATATACTATGTTTCCATGTATGTTGGCACACATTTTAAAAAAACTGCAGCATTGTTTACCATTTTCCTAGCAAAAAGTTAAAGAAAAGAGAGGTAGCTCGGGACTTTTGTACAAACCAAATGAAATAAAGTCCTATTTAACACATTTTACCAAAAGGCACTTTTCCAAGGTTTCTTTTTCCCACAGTGTCCACTAATGAAACTAAGTTCCACCTATACTGACTGGCATCCTTAGTGCCCTCTTAAGTGTGTTCTTTCATATCTTATCTTGTTTTCACCACCATCTCTGTGCTCAGCGAGCAAGACTTGTCTCCATGTCTATCTCCATAGGGTGAATGGCTCTGTGATCTTCTAGAGTCCATCTTCCAGGCAGCAACTCATCTATCAATGCCTACCGACACAAGCCAACCAGCAGTTTTCTCGTGTCGTCTCAATGCTCCCTATCTTTAATTCACAGTCACGCAGCAGCACACCTCACGATGAACCTCTAAGAAACACACAACTGTTTGTGGGAGGAAACTGAATTTTCTGTGTCCACCCGTCCCTCGACTGCACGCTTGAATTCAGCGCAATCTGAGCCAGATCACACAACAAAAACAAGCCATCCGTCTTTATCATTTTTACAAGAAAAAACCTCTCACATTCATATGTACATTAACAAGAAAACACACGTTCCAGCAGTGACAGGGAGATAAATAAATGCCGAGAATAAAATAAATAAATTGAAATGAACAACATGCTCAGATTGCTGATCTGCCCAACACTCCTTATCTCCCACCTCACCTGTAAAGAAACATATTGTATGGGCTGATTTGCAATTCCAGATGCAGGTGTATAAGTAGAGGGAAATGAGAATGAAAACAAGAAAATGAAGATATGGGGATCCAGGTTAAGGGGTTCACGTAGGTTGCATTCGCTTACTTTGCTTATCAGTTGGCGTATTAGAGCTGCTGTTTCCCCCTCGTTCTCTCCACCCCTCCCCTTCACGCTCAGGCAATCGTGGACCTCATGTCAGAGCAATATTGCAGCTTAGCAATGAGATGCTAGATAAACGGGTGCAGCAGGAGTGTTGTCATCCACCCGTGTATGTTTTCTAGACTTGATGGGAAAGCTGAGGTGATAATTATAAATGTTTGCAGAAGGAATTACAGTTCCCAGTGGGTGGATGAACCAAGATAACTGTTCTTAAGAGGGAGCTGCTAAGAAGGCATAGCAAAAGGGGTGACATTTATATTCACCTAGATGAGCTGTTGATAAAATTCACAGCTACAACAGTGAAATGATGATAATATTGACTGACTGTCCTATCAGCTGAGGAGAGTGTCAGTTAGACTTGAGACCCTACAGTCAGTAACAGACTAGTCTTTACCGTTCAGCGTCAAGGGCATGAAACACGAAGGGTGCGATGCAAATTATTATCAGCTTATGGATGACTGCATCAAAAGATGAATGTTGTTAAATAATGTAGAGCATAAAGTGATTTAAGGTCCTATTAACAGGCGAAGCTACTGCGGTTCACAGTGTTACCTCGCTGCTTTGATTCTCACCAGGCCACTGAGGCCAGCCATCACTGTCATTTTTCTTATGAAGGGTAATGGGATCAACCATTTGACCTTTACTTACATTGTAACTTTATTAGCATCCATGGCATCGAGCCATATCTCCAGACTTGGAAAAGTGTTTTTTTCTTATACACAGCAGGATGGGCTGCAGAGGGTGAGCGCTCTAGCTTTGATTTATAAAGGTAGCTGTACAACACTGTTGTACCTGTATGCTTTCCAGAGGTGGGAAGTAATAAAAGCAATAGTATGTTACCACATTTCAGGTATCTGTAGATTGTTTGAGAATTTATTTTTCTGGCAAATGTTTTGTTTTTACTCCCAACATTTTTACACCAATCTTTTTTATTTTTCTACTTACTACTCAAATTGTTACTCTACTTTTAAGACATTTAAGGGACGTTTTTATTCTACATCACCTCGTGCATTGAAGCATCAAACAAATTTGATCCTTAATGGAAGAAACACTAACATATAAAAGACAGTTATACTGGTGTGTCCATCGCATACAAAACTAAAAAGAGTAAAAAACACAACTTATGAATCATTTATAGCAATACAGTCAAATAGGCCAGAACTACCTATTTTAAGTTAATTTAGCTATCTATACAGAAAAGGGTGAGTATACAGGGATCAATGTTTTTTTGGCTGTATTTTTGCAAAACTGGTGTCAGCTTAACAAACATTAGCAAACACTCAAACTGTTTCTTTGAGCTAAAGGTCGAGCTGCTGTATTTCACAGACAGAAAATAATGAAAGATATTTACATTTAGAGATGGAGAAAGGAGGACGATAGGACATGAGGGGAGGGAGAGAGCTTACTTTAAATATAAAGACTGCTCTGTGACACTTGGTAAACTGGAAATGTAAAGCCTGTCTTTTTTAAAATCAGATTTGGGATCTGTATACGATTTGAAGTTGTTTTTTGTATTATGAAATGTCCTGTAAAACAAACAGAGGTATACTAACTTTGTGTTATTCAAAGATTGCATGGAAAAGCTTGGTAGTTTGGTGCAAGACAAACAGGTTGGCCTTCTGCACTGTGGTGAATTTAAAGCAAAGCTGTGTGTTGGACTGGTTTCTTTTGTTTTTATAAAATTAAAACTGAGTTTGAAGTGAATTAGTATTCATGGTCATCGCTAGCGAATGGAAATCAGCCAAGATAACTTGAGAAATACTGAGTTAAATTTAGTTATATAAACCCCAAAACAGCTGAACTTCAGAGCAGCAGGTCAGCTGATCGCAGCCCGAACACAAACAAAATCTGCTGGAGCGCTCAATAGAAATGATTGTGAGTTTTCCTCACACTGTGCCACTGCAACACAACTTAGGTTTGTCTCACCTGCAGAATCCCACTTTAACCCATGACTGGATTCATTTTTCTGTTTAGAAAAGAAAAAAGAAAAAGGATGGATTTCCATATACAGTTTTGTTTTACTGCAGTATAAATATAGCTGGTAGAAATTTTCTTTCAAAGAGCTACTTTTGACTTTCTTAATTTTAAAGCCTGTATTTTTTCTCTTTTACTCAAGAAAATAATTTCATTTTTTAACTTCAGCCAGAGTATTTATTAGCACAACTATCTGTACTTCTCCTTAAAGAATGAATGTATTTTGTCACATCTGATGATGTTCTTTCCTGTGACATTCTTCACCCGGACCCCTGTTCCCAATATTAACAGTGTTTAACAGTGTTTCTAAAACTAAAATGATCTTTTTTAGCTCTAGATTCACTAGAGTAACTTTGGATCACTCATAATTAAAAATAATAAGTCCTTGACTGACTTTTGAAGCAGTGTGAAACAAGCTGTTTTAGCTACTGCTTTTCTACCTTTAAATCAGCTTTCTTCTGATTAGCTGCCCCTCGCAAGCAAAAGGTTGAATAGCAGGTGGGTGGGGCTTCATAGAGCTCTCATTTACAGAGCCAAGAGTATAAAAGCCCATCTGTTAGTCTTGTACGCACATACATAGCCTCTTTTAAGATGGAGACCAGATACTTGCAAACAAGCAGTGTGCATTTTTAATAAATGTGTAACTCGTGTTAAAATGCAAACATTTAAATCTGCGCATCAAGAGCATCTTTTATACTCATAGAGGACAGAACATCTGATAGGAAACTGATTAAAAAAAAGATTAATGTGCTTCTAATTACAGCACAACCGTATGGGTGTGTATGTATATATTTTAATTTTTGTTATTGTGTGTTATAATCAGCCAACTCAGACATACAGCTTCATGCACACTGTTGAGAAACCTTGTGAGCAAGCTTGTTTTCCTCATCTAAAATGATTCTGAACTCGTCTGCTGCACTCTTAACCTCGCCGAGCCTTGATAGAGTGCAGCATGCCAATGTGTTGACACTCTTGTGGCCGTGCTGAGAAATCCCAATCACAGCCAATATCTACACACAGCTCACTGCCGCAAGCCATGTCGACTCCTTATAACTACAAAAAAATGTATACTGCGAGACTGCAAGCTGCAAAATGTGATCGGGGCGTACACATATGCACAGACAACACACACACAGAATGAACAGACACAAGCATCCTTGCACAAAAGCATACGGTGACAATGTTTTCCAGTGATTTCTATTTGATTGTTGTCAAAATAAAAGATTATGTGGAGTTAATTAAGCATATCCAGGAATTTATTATGAATTGAGAGCCATGAGAGATATTTTCTCACTAAAAGGCAAGATAGGTCAGGCCCCCTCCTCCTGTGCTTGTTTAGTGAGTGTAGCCATTAACGTTATCAGTACTACTTCTCTTGTCGGGACTATTTTTCCAGCTGTCTAAAAGGATTTAGACTGAATGTGGTTTTACCAGAATTTCAGATGTTAATAATGTCAAGACATGCTGTTGACTGAGATTGTCTTCACCTTATTCAGCCCCCCAACCCCTGCTACATATATACATGCACAGATACACGGTGAAGGAGAGAGCAGAGGAGAGAATCCACAGGTCATGACAGTAAAGTGTAGCAGAAAAGGTATTAGTATTGGAAGACTTGATGATGAAGACATGATGGAAACTACAGCTGTTTTATGCATTTATTGGTTTTCCTTTTTTAAAAAAATATGAAGGGTTCTGTTGGGATTTCGTTTAAAAGCAGGCCCAAATGCAGACAAAGAGTAAAATTAAAAGCCACCTTTATTAAGAGCTAATATCAAAGAGCCCTAAAGTGGCAATGTTGAAAGAGAACTTATCCAAAAATACAGGAGTAAAAACAACCAAGCAAAATAAATAAAAAATTAAAAAGATCTGAATTAGCATGAACAAAACATCCGAAGGAGGAACCGAGGAAAGGTGAAACAGCAGACAATCGCACAAATAAAACAGGGTAGACAGGACTGTTTGTGCACAGGACGCTGATTAAGAAAATGCAAATAGGAGGGAAACAATGCATAGCTGGCAGGAATCAGGGCAACCCCACGCAGACGTGAAACTCAGAGCAAAACTCCAGAAACAACTAATTAGCAAAGTAAAACAGGAAACGGGGGAAACAAGGAGACTCGAAGACTTAAAGTAGGGACACACATCTGCAAGATGTGTTTGAATATATCTTCTTTAAGACAGCTTTGCAACTCCTTTTCCTTTATGAAAAAATGTCATTAATCATACGCTGCAACATTTTTCACTTCCTACAGTACAGTACATAAACAGTACGACAATAACATAAAAAATATATAACTACACATCTTGACTTATAGCAGTCTGGAATCTCACAGTTGCCAGGTGAGTTGCATTTACCTCTAATTCCTGCAGACACCACCCATGATGAGTGTTCACCAGAACCACACCACTAAGGGCAAAGGGACCTCAAATAGTTGATAATCTGATTATATGGTCATAACTTCTAATTAAAATCACTTTGGACTGAACTTCAGGACCTCTTGACTGAGGGGCCAAATGACAATAGTGATTAGATTCAGATGAGAACTTCATATAATGGTTCTAAATGGTCATTAGAACCTACAGTGAAGTTATTTAGAAAGCCAGTTTATTGTACTATACAATTACATACAGAGAAGTACTTTGTATGTTTTTACATTAGTCTGACAGAGAGAGAGAGAGAGAGAGAGGAGGATCAGCGTCCCGCTGATCCTCCAGGCCGTGACAGTTTGTTTCCTGATTTTGGATTTTCATTCCGGTCAGCTTTTTTTTCATTCACCTCTGAAATTTGGAGCAAACAACTGTGGAAAGCTTTGGCATGATGTTTCATCTTTGGTTGGTCACTTGGATGCTGCAAAGTAAATGGAAATAAATGCCTCACGCAAGGACATGTTTACTATAAAGGCTCATTCGTGATTGGTGGCACACACAAAAGTAACTGCTTTGGTACTGTTTCAGCTTTCCTTGTAGATGTTGTGTTTCGCAACCTTGGAGTGCGATGCAGGGCTGGTGCAGCTGGACTGGAGGCATGAGTCTACACGTTGGTTGGTCTTTACCATTGGTTTAATGATAAGACAGTGGAGGAGCTTGGAGATTGTTAGATGACTAAAAGGTAGATGCTTCAACAGCTTAAAAAGACTTTTACACGTAATTTGTGTTTTGACTTCTTCCGTTCCAGCACTAATGCAGAGGTTGCGTCTGAGGGGCCACACCTACCAATCAGGGGAAGACTGCAGTGGGTCCTGAGCACATCAAACTCTGGTATAAATGATTACAGTTGGCATGCACAACAACCACTGCGGTGGGCATTAACTGTTGAACGAGGAAAGACGGGTTGTCTTCGATGCTACCTAGCAATTGTTTTTTTTGCTGCTGTGAAGATCGGTGAGAGATTTAAAGTGCAGAAGTACCCTAAAGCAGCAGTCCCCAACCCCCGGGGCATGGACTGGTACCAGTCCATGAGTCGTTTGGTACCGGGCCGCGAGACTTTAGGTTCGGGTATGAAATTTATGGTTTTCAGGGTTTTTATTTATAATATAATAATTGTTGTTTTTATCGTTAACTCTGTTTCCCTGGGTCTTTTCCCATGTTATGAATAAATCTTCTTTTTTTTGGTACCAGTACTGGTTTTATTTTGTTGTATTTATCCGCGACACCTCAAAGGCCTGTCTGTGAAAATATTGTTGGACATAAACTGGTCCGTGGCGCAAAAAAGGTTGGGGACCGCTTACCTAAAGGTTTTAGCAGCAGATTTGAGATTGACAGAAAAAAACTAAAGGCGAAAAGGATAAACAAGCAAATACAGCAAAAAGTAATGTGCTGATACTAGGAAAATGAAGCATTTTTTGGCCAAATCAGTGTTTGAAATAGCATGCTTTCTGATCTCATAATCTCACCAAAACATCAAATAATCAAATCTTGGTATTGCTGGCAGGTGATTCTACTCTGCCATCAAGACAGAAGTGGCCACATGACTTTTTCCTTCTTTCCTTCTTCCTTTCCTTCTCAGCCTTCCTTTTTTTTTTTTTTTACTAGAAGTTAGCTATTGTATCCTTTTCAAATTCATTGCAGAAAACCCATTTAGAGTGGAGGAAATTTACAGTGACCAATAAGGTTAATAACTTTAACAGTAGCCAGTTTGACTTGTGACCCCAAAGTTAATTTTTACTTCCCTGTTCTAACAGGTGACACTTTCAATCATTTGCAGGTGATAGGGTTCGGATTAGTGAATGAAACTGTGCAAAAAATGGTCAAGTGCGTCTGGACAGCTTGTACAGACCACAGCAATCGAAGCCAAATGTGGTGCTTTGTTGTGGTCACAGATTCATCAATCTGGCTGGCCTAGCTTCTCAGTGGCCAACATTTGGCTGTACTCGTCCTGGCAGCTCCCAAGGTGTAAATGTGGAATAGAACTTCACAAGGCAATAAAAAAAAAAGAATAAATATGTAAAGGAAAAAGACAGAAAAAAAAACAAGTCTGCTCAGTTGACTTTCGCTGGATTATTAATAGTGTGAAGAAAATGGCTCTAAATTTGGTTGGAACCTCGAATGTACTTCCCACGCTGTGTCACGATGTTGTTCTTTTTTTTTTTTTTCAAATCTTGTAATAAATCCCAAATGTTTTCGCGAAGCATGTCTATAAAAATATATCATCTGTTAAATTCTGAAGTTATTACTTCTTCTCTTTTTATTTTTGTCTGAAACCAAACGAATCTGATCTAATGACCTGAAGCAGAAAAATGGCAGAGTGCTGAAGCTCGCTAAATTCTAAGTCTGTCATTACGGGATCAGCTACAGAAGAGCAATAAATTCAGGAATACAAAGTAACACCAATTATTCCCCATCATTAACCGAAGCTAAGACAAAGTACTAACACATGTTTTCCCTCTTAGCCTAGCTGTTTTGCAACTTAAGCTTGACCACAAGCAACTGCACTCCACCAGTATCATGGGAAAGAAGTGTGTGTTTGTGTGTATGCGTCTGTGGGAAGCATCCGCTCCATATTCTTCTCTGCTCATCCCCTTCTAATTCATTTTATCCTTCTTTCCTCTTGCAGTTATTCTCTCTTTTCTCCAACTCCCCATCGCAGCCTGGGGCTCCTTCTAATCGTCCTCTGCTGTGCTGATTGGACTTTTCATTAGTCAACTCCCCAAGGCTTAGCGTGACCTCCTCTGGGTCACTGCATACTGATTATACTGTTCCTTTTTTTTTTTTTTTTTTTTTTAAAAAAATTTTTTTTTTTAAATTTTTTTAAAAAAAAAGGGAAAAATTTTTTTTTAAATTTTTTTTAAAATAAAAAATTTTTTTAAAAAAAACCCCAAACT
>VUQR01009280.1:2155-20242 GCA_015108515.1 Hemichromis elongatus | reverse complement strand
TGAAATGACACTGATGCGACGTATCCTGGCAGTTTGGAAAACCGAACCGCTCTGGCATATCGAGGTGTGCTGCGGAGCTTTTAAAGCTCTTTCGTTAATCGCCCAAACTCTTAGTTTTTATTGTTAATAGAATGTTGGCAGTTTGGACGGGAGGCACTTGCAGTTGTAAAACTCCATGAATTACTTCGAGGGAAAAAGATTAAAACTGGTCTCTGCCATGTCTGAGATTTCTTCGGATGGTTAGAGCTGTCTCTGCATATTTGTTGCTTGACGCAAAAACCTTATTGGATCTTAAGCATTACCTACCACCCATGACATGTCCTTGGAAGTCAACAAACCACCTATAACTCAGTTGCTGAAGGGATTTTAATGATGCGGCTATGCCACAGGCTGCCAGCACTGCTTACAAAATCTGACGGGTTGTGTCTAAGACGTGTACTGGAATCAGAGTGATGTGTGTGTGCGTGCGTGTGTGTGTGTGTGTGTAAGCATTGCATTGGGGGTAGACATGTTTTTGCCATCTGACTAACCATGACCCCGTCCAAATAAAGCCATAAGTCTCCCACCCCTCCAATCACACACTCTCACACATACAGAGTCTCATCTCTGTTCCTCCAACCCTGGCACGCTCTACAAGCTGGAACAGATTACTCTCCTGTGTGCTTGTTCTGACTCTGATTGCTGATACATCCAGATAGGTTTTCAAGTGGCCTCCTGTGTGCACAGTACCTCATGGGATAGGGCCCAGCGCACTACACATGGGGACTATTACCCAAGCCAACAGAGGCCTGCATGTGGCACGCCGCCCCTCCAGATTTGGCAGACATGGCCCTCATCCTCTCCACAACCCTCTAAACACCCATTTCCACCCCCAATCATTACAGTTAATCACTGTGATAGTTTTGTCCATGCTCTCTTTCTCTCTGCAGTGGAGTGGTCATTCTGTTCTATCAGCCCAGCATGCAGAGAGTCAGGCGAGCATCAGCGGGTCCAGCACTAACTACACACAAAGACACACACACACATCCAGCTATTTACAAAATTTCCTATAAAACTTCCAGCATGACAAAATCGAGGATCTGCCGTAGAGTTACTTCAGCTGCAGCACACGAGGCGCTACCAGCCGCTGTACGCAAAGTCGATACTGACAGAAAAAAAGGGAAAAAATGAAATGTGCTGCGATGCCTTTATTGGGAACACAGCTTGTTTCGACAAAAGGTGTTCTCCTCTGAGAATAAGCCTGATTATTAAAGGAGAAACTGGAGGACTGCGAGGCAGAGATAACACGCGCCGAAGAAGATTGTGTTATTCATCATTATTCTCGGCGTTGGCATGTGACTGTGAAGTGGTGCATCTTTGTTTTGTCTCCTTTTTTTTTTTTTATGAGAAGCAGGAAAGCAAGTGTAGGATATGTGTTTGGAGGCAAGGAGACAGTGGATGTGCTTGTAACTGGCTGCTTGTATAGTAAACAGAATTTCAATCAAGCATTCAATGGGGACAAATGGTTTGAGTGTTTATGCGTGCTGTCCTTGGAAACACCTGCAAGGAACGGATTCTTAGGATATCAACAGAAGGCTGCTGTAAAAGTGCAATCAAAGGGAAACAACAACTGCTCGAACAATCTCAGGAACCTTGAGAGACTTTAAGTTGATGCAGCAGGCGATTAATAGAAGAACCGACCTGAATTTGTATGGAGGTAAAACACGGGTGATGATTTAAGAGTAAATACGCTTCTAATGTTCTCGCTCGCTCTCTGTGAGAGAACGAGAGAAGGACAGTTTCAGTTTTTACAGCTGCAACTTGGGTATTAGCTGCGAGTTGGGGATAGAAAGCATGAGGCAAAGGCTTAACCAGTGAAAAAAGTTACGAACGAGACTCAGAAGTTAATTGCAGAGGATGCAGATTTAGCAAAGATTCGGAGCTCCGGTAGTCACTAAAGTGCCTTTGTTCTGGCTTTTATCTGCATTGGGATGCCGAAAAACAACGCTGCAGCAAAACGCGGCGTAAACAGTTCCTCAGCTGCTGAGGCCGTGTCAACTTTGACAAAGTGACGAGGGCGAATGGCAAAAAGGAATTAACATAATCGTAACTTCCAACCTCCCAAAACACACTGTAATTTATATCCACTGTATCACAACCAATTAGCTCTACTGTTACATTAAATATTCTACATTACACTCATGCCATCCGTTGTACACTTTCTGCCTTGCACTTCTAATGCTGCTTGTGTTGATGTATCGCTGCTGAATCGGTGTCACAGGTTGCTATTTGTGACTGCCAAGTCGTCACCTCTCAGAGTGTTCTCTTGGCAGACCTTGCTGTATATGTAGTGAGAAAAGCTGTTAAAATCCAGGGGAGGCTAGCAGTGCATTAGTCAGAATGATAATGGAAAATGTTTAAATGCCTGGATAAATTCTTTATTTGACTAAGTGTGCAGTGCAGAATGACTGAATCCCACTTATTTGCACAATTTAGTATAGACAGACAGAATTTAAACACCTCTTTTTTTGTTATTTTCTGGAATGCACCAGCTCGACTTAAAGGCTTCCTCTGAAACAACAAATACGTGCAAGGCATCACTGTGCGAGCGGCAAAGCAACCTTGAGGGAAACAGTCATCAGGCATGCATTTGTACACCACAAAAACCTTGAGTATTAAATGTAACTCATGAATACAGAGGTGGCATGTCATTTCTTATTTCTATACCTTCTGTAAAAGTCGGAGCCCCTGCACTGTGTTTCGTTTTAAGCTCAGTCTCGTTCAAGTGGGCGTTGTTGTGAAATGCACTCGCGACTCCGGAGAAAAAATGTTATTCTGTGATCACGGCGAGCATTTCCTCACATAACTCAGTGATGGAGGTCTGTGAAAGTCAGGCAAAAGTCAGACAGAAAGCTTTGCAGAACAATTGGCCTGTGTTCTCAGAGGAAGGCTGGCCCATTTAAAATCATCACTTTGTTTTGCTCGAGACTCGGGGTTACAGTGCTGCCTGTGACCTCACCCGTCACCATTTAGCTGACAGCCACAGTATGGTAACCTTGTTAGATTCGGGGCTGAAATGGCTCTTCCCTCATAGATAACAATCAGTGTGTCTGTGAACTTCGATATGACATAAATATGAACAAAACTGCAGCTCCATAGCAAAGCTTACACTGGAGAACATCAAGCATGGGAAGTTTCATAGGGCAGTTCCCTGTCATAAAACCTTGTTATGTCTGAGGGAATTTCTTTGGCAATGTCTCAAGCCACTTCAGAAAATGACAGAGTGGAAGATCTTTTTTTTCTCCCCTTCTTTCTTCGTCGCTTTGAGCATTTTTTTTTTTTGTTTTTCACAAAACAACTTTGTCTTGTGTCGCTGATATGCTCTGCTGGTCCTCTAAACATCACTCACTGCAGATTTCCTGTAGGAATTGAAAACAGCTGCTCTTTCTGTCTGTTGGGGGCAAAACCGACTGTTCTTTTTCACCTTTGTTACAATTTGTAAAGTTCAGCTGGGGGGCTTTAGAGGTGGCGTGGCATCACTCTGTGATCTGTCACAATCACATAATCCAAACTGTGAGCAATTAAAAGGCAAGACGGGTCAAAACAGTGGGTCAAGTCCTCTACTCCAAACGAAAAAAAAAATGAAAAAGAGAAAATGAAGGGCCATTTGCAGCATAGTTATGTGTCTGCTTTGGATGAACGTACATCTGTGCTAAGCTCTGACTCACTATGTATTTATAACACATAATGCTCCCATACTGCACCGCTTGAACTTGACTTGTTCTTTCAGAATTACATCATAAACTATCTTTAAGTTCATCAAGGACTTCTCCCACCATTTTACACAAAAGGGTGCTTTTAGCTTAATGTGCAGCTCTTGATGCGCTGTGCTAGAGAACTGGGATGAGCATTATGGATGAAAACCACAAAAAACTTTGGCCCACACTGCAGATGCTAAAGAAGGGCTTCATCATTCAGGTCATAGATCAAACTGACAGGAAGCCTGAAGCAGCAGTGTTTTGAGAGAGAGAGTAAAAAAAATCTATATATATATATATATATTTAGCATTGAACCATGCCAGATTAATTTAAACAATCTCTAGGTATGACTCAGACGCAACTAACTTTCTTTCAGCCGCTGCCTTCCAGCTCTGCAGTTCTGTTTATAGTCAGTAGGCTTGGTAATGTGATATACATCACCTCAGCAACAGCTGACATGCTATCAGCAATGCAATAAATTTCAAAGAAAATCAGCTAGTTGAACACAGGTTTGACTCCAGTGAAATTCCCCGCTGCTGATGCTGAGAAAGCCTGATTTATTGATGGCTCCTTGTGTGGCATTCATTTCGGCTTGAGAAAAAAAAAAGAAATCAGATCAATAAGACTTAGCCCTAAGTGGGAATAAGAGGGCGCATATGCCTGGCTAGTATACAAGAAAACTTTGCATTAGTCGAGCGGAAACACGCAGTAGAGAAATAGTAAACAGCCAAATAGATGATAGAAAACAGCACTCCAATGGGGCGATTGGACGGAAAAGCATTCAAAATAATAAAATAAAGATTTCCCTCCAGCTCAGCTAATGGGAGCAGCACATACACATATTTTCTTTGGAAAACAAAAGAAGATTTGTGGAAAAAAAATGTGGCTGAGTCCAATAAATGTCCACACATACTTATGATGTATTGTGACAAGAGCTTACTGGAACAAATAAAGGGACAGACCACGCAAATTCAGACAATCTGTCCTCATTTGTTATCAAAGAAATATTCAGATGGAAAAAATGACATTGTGAAAAACACAAACATCAGTTCTTTTTATTTTATTTTTAAATGCAGCAACAGCATGCATGGTACATAAGACCTGACCAGTGATAACGCATGAGAAAATTCATTCTCCAGATAAAAAAATATAGCGATGCACAATTTTTATATTAAAATTGTGCAGAGGCATCGATCATGAATGCGTATAAGAGGTGTAAAAGAGGAAAAGCTGTAACAATCTACAAATTTCAACCAAATATATAAGCAACACAACGAAAGCACTCAAAAAAAGATTAAAAATACCACACTGCTTCTGCCTGCTCAAGCCACAAATACTGTAGCTCATTATGAATTCACTTACTTTGCACCTCCTGCTGTTTTCACACGCAGCACAGCTCTGGGTTAGTACGTTTTCTTTGCCGCGGCACTCAACAGACTAAACCCAGAGTGAAAGTGTAGCAGGAAGAGGATTAGCCAGAGGTGGATAGAGAAAAGCTATTGATGACTTTTCAGCAGGAAGTAAATGTCTTATTCTGTAAATCAATGCCGGGCCATGTGGTGTTAATGCTGCTGGTGCTTCAGCGTCCTTTATACTGGTGGGAGTGACACCTGCAGTCTGTCTCGGATCATTTCCTGTGGCCAAACTTGTACACGGCATCAAATTTTCTTCAAGCCACATGACCTCAGAGTTAAGCATGAACCGAGAAACAGTAACTAGATATTGCTGTATGCCGACACTATTTGAGGAAACACTACACCACAGTTGTAATTCACCTCCCCGTTGAAATGAATCAGCTGCAAAATGCAACTCTTGCAGCGACGTCTCCTCCTACTCATTTTCTTGCTAATGAGAGGGAAATATTGGGTCTATGTTGATTTCTTGTGGGATCCAAATGACTTCATTTTCCTCCCAAATTGACCTAAGAACAACAGTGACATTTACTGGGGATATTTTCTCAGTCAAACCACGACTGTGAGACCACAAACAAATGTGTTATTGGAAAGAACGGTGGACAAACTGTATTTTGTGCTTTGCGTGTCTTACAGTAAAAGTCATCCACACACGCAGCGTGTGCTCACATGCATATGTGTATTCGGGCAAGGTTGGCTGAGTGCATATTTAAGCGTGGGTCTGTATCGACCTGCAGAACGTGCATATGTCAAATACACATACTAGAAAAATGGAAAAAATAACTTTCTTTCAGCCAGAGAATAATTGGCCCCTGGAGTTTACCCTTGTGAGGTAAGACTTGGAGCTGACCAGCACTTGATGATCTACTAACAGTAGGAAAAAAATATCACTGGGCTTCTTTCAGCCGTTATATTTTTCTTATAGTTACATACTTACTAAGTTCTAACATATTTGTTACATTATCCAAAGTCCTGAGAATCTTTTGTAAGAACTACGTTGATCTAAACCAGTAAGCAACACATTATTCACATTCCACTGTATAAAAAAGGCACAATTTGTACAATTAAAACATTTGCACAGTTCACTTCATTTGTTTGCTACTCGCATGCTACTGTATATATATAATTCACAGTGTATTAGAACATATAAGACTTGATATTTTTCTGGTGTATACACTATACATTAGCACAACGTCACAGACGATTTACAAGCACGTCAATCACTTCAACTCTTGCTCCACTAATCCTTCGCACGAGCTTGGCTGATTACTCTGTCAATGCCGGCGTTGGAAGTAAGATGCAACTTCCCTCTGTGATTTGCAGCGCACGTGATTCATACTATCGATCCAACATCCTGATTAGAATTTTTAATTAATGAAGGAGGCTAATTGCCTAGAGAGAAGAATCCACACGACCCTGAACGAGTCTGATGATTTGTGTTGTGGCACTGAGCCCAAGTTAATTGCTCAGGCTGATTCGACGCGCTTTGCCAGAGATAATATGCCGTGCCATGTTTGAAAAACTGACCTCACTCCCTCCCTATGGAAAGCTCATATAAGCAAGAAGGGAGTGAGAGAAAAGAGCCTCGGTGGTGTGAAGTTAAGTCTACGGGATTTTGTGCTACAAGCTAAGTAAAACATAAATACCCAGCTTTACTATGACTTTGTGGCAGATGTAGGGAACAGTTGTTTTAGGAAAAGGAAGTAAGATTCAGGTTGGGAAATGGAAGAAGAAGGCTTGCTTTGTGACACTAATACCTTGACAATAATCACAACTTTTCCCAGAACAGGAATAGGGCCACTAGGGGTATTTCCACAGCCTAAAGGCCTTCCATTAACTATTAATCTTCTCCTGGAGAGCAGTGGAGGAACCGTGGAGTCACAGCTGCCATCACACTGCTTCTTTTTTTTTCTCTTCTTACCCCCTGCTCCTCTCACTTCCACTGTTTCCATTGGCAAACACTCCACAGCTATGTGGCAGACTAATTAATTTTAAATAAAATACATTGGTTATGCATAATTTATGTGTAAAGCCCTAAGCTACCGGTGTTAGACAAATACACAAACTCCATACTGGATTACCAGCCACTTGAGCTGGGAGGAACAGTGTGGGCTCTTGGCGGTGTATTCAAATCGCATTTGTTAGGTTTCAGATGTCCAAACTAAACAAACATTTAAAGAAAAAATATTAAAACTGCCTGCTCTTTTCACAGAATGGGCCAGTAAGAGGTCCACACATCTACACACTATAATAACTAAGGTTATCCATTGTAACGCTGGTGTGATTATAGACCGTGGTATAAATAGGCTCTTCTCCGAAGCTTTAAAACTAGATTCTTTTTAATGACCCATAAGGGGCAACTCCTGCGGCTGCGAAAAGACTACCAGCTGTGCAGAAGTCTTTGGAAAAATGACCCTCGGCTCTCTTGCTCTATGACCTCTTTCCCGATAATATTATTAGTTTCAAGTCACAGCGGCTCCAACGTGAAATGTTCACAGATCACCAGTCTGCCGCGTCGCTAAATCGCTAATTCGCATAGGGATGTTGAAACTGATCACAACATATGAAAATCAAAAGAATTTGAATTTATAATAATTTTTTTTAAAAACACATTTAGATGTGTGGAACAACGTTCATGCAAAGTTTACAAACATATACACATACTACATATTAGGACCATTATAAGAAGATATTCTCCACAAAGGAAATATTAGAAATGTTTGCATATGTTCATCAAGGGTCCATTTACACCTGTTTGATATTTGGGGTTGCAGGGGCCATTGCATATCATCAGAAAATGGATTATTACAAATGCCACCAAGAAGGTGACCCCTCTGTCAGAACATGAATATTGTTCAGTGGTCCAGCTGTTGGCTGACAACCTGAGGGATGGCCTGAAAGAGGAGGAGGAGGAAAGACAGCCTCTGTGTAACCACTGCCTCAGTGGTGATGTACACTCACTCTTGGCTGCCTTTCAAGATATAGTTGGATTATCACTTATGTGCCTGGGCTTTGTTATAGAGATAGTAAGCCTTTGGGGTACATAAAAAATAAAGCAAAATTATAAAGTATTGCGCGCATGGCTTAAAATAAAGTTCTTGTTTTTTTAAGTCAAAGCTTTTGAGAGAAGCTGAAAATGTTTACTAGAAAATGGAAAGACTAAGTGCCTTTTGGCCTTAAAATGTGCTCTGTAAAGGCCAAAGGGTCATAAAGCTGTCACTGGTCATTGTCAAAGATATTGTTGGCTTAAACCTCTGCCGGCCAGTAGTTTTGCCTCGGCTGTACCTGTTGACCTTCCGAAAAAGCAGCAGAGGACTTTGCTGAGGCTTGTACCCTGGCTTAGCAAAAAAAACCTAGAAACATAAGACGCTTCCGCCTCCGCTCCATATTCGCCTCCTGCTTTTGGCATCTGAACTCGAAGCATTCTACACAAGGTTGGGATTTATAGCTAAGTGGAGCGAGGAGACTGGGAAAGCATACATTTCAGCAAGAAATTAAAGGCACTTTTTACATGGTTATTGTACATTTACCAAGACAAATACAAGACGACTTTTACGAAGCCACAGACCAGACTGCGAAAATACAACTGCCGTGTACACATCACTCAAGGAATATCTGGCATGTGCAAGTTCAGTTAAGCACATTCTAGTATATTCTTCATTTCATTTTGAGGTGTGTTTTCTCACACCTGTTTCATTTTTAAGGCAGACCATGGCAAACCGATGTTCTGCTGCAGACAAGCATGGGAGGATTGTTTTTATGAAGTGGCCCACCCAAGGAAAGAAACAAACATACGCTGAGAGATCCTACGTTGTTTTGATTTGAGTGACACATAAAGAATGGCCATGTTCCACCGAGCTGTGGACTGGGGAGTAGTGAGCGGGCAGAAAAAGGAGAAAAATCGAGGAGTATGAAATAGAAAGGAACATTCTCAAGCCGGCCTTGTTAATTGCACAGAATTGGAAACAGATGCACAGTCGCGGTGACGTTATCTGAGTAGACCTTGAAAGTCCTTCTGGTTTGAGGGGAAGGGGAATCTGCAGGACTTTTAAACGACTGCAACGGGAGGAATCGCAAAGAGAGATGGCTGGGAAGATCAAATGTTGCTGGGAAATTAGTCTTAGCGAAAGAGCAAAATAACAGATAGTGAGGGGTTGACTAATAGCTGTGGGTTTGAGAGAAAAAAAAATACAAGAAAACACTGAAATTGAGGAAACTAAGTCAAAGTAGTCACGCTTTTGATTTATGAGCAGTTTATCTCATCGGAGACTACCACTCCACCTGTCTCATTAAATTAAGCCTACACAGTTCATTATCGATTAATTAAAACATCTTCAATGACGATGTCAGGGAAGCAAATGAAGTTGCATCTGAACCTCACAATCATTTCTCAGTGTACGCACATCTCCTCCCAGTTTATAGTCACTAATAGTTACTAATAGAAATGACACATTTGCAGTGAAATCAAGCATTTATTTCTAATTGAGTTGCACAGTATGTTCAGACACAGTGTGCGCCCAGTTTCCTTTGACTTTCCCTGACTGTAGGAAGCGACTGACTGTGTGTGGAAAGAACATTTCCACACACTGAAGCATGAAAACTTAAACCACGTTTGGTCCGTGTCTGAACAATTTATCACATATGCATCCTCTGAGTCTGACCTTTATCTGGTTAAAGGTTTTTGAGCTCAGTTTCTAAGGGAAGACACCTCCTGTGCCACGTCTGTGTGATTTGTGATTAGCGGGTAGCTCTTAGAGCGATGGGGCCCCAGGGCCCTCGGTCTTATAATTACAATCCATCCCTGGAGAGGGACCCTGGAGTGACAGTAGCGTAGCTCCCATTTTTACCAGGTCAGAATCTCCGATTGAGCACATCTCGTACCCTGCCAATGGCCCTTTCCTTTTTAAAGACCAATTCCCAAGGACCCTGGGACACAGGGACTAGCTCCACATTGCCAGCAGGCATCTATTCTACAACCTACTTTAATGCTATGAGGCCACGACTATCAATCTGCTGCTACTGCTTTTTAAATAAGTATCAAACGCGTGACAATCTGGAGCATTTTCATTTTTGTTTCCCCTTAATCCATTGAGAATAAGACTCTACCAATTCCTCCTTCGCTTTGTGACAATACAGGCAGAATGTTTTATGTCTTACAAGCCAAATATTTGTTGTTCTGGTGATTTGCCCAAACCTGAAACACTCTGTGAAAGTAACACTGAGAAAAACACAAAGCAAAAAAAAATAAAACAAAAAGAGGAAAATGTAGAGCACGATAAATCTTGCAGTTAGGTGGAAATGTTAAACAGATGTGCTAAGATTTCTTTTTAGCATATGAAGTTCCCACAATCAGTGAAAGAAAACAGTGATTCGCTGACGATGTAAACACTGATTACATCAAGAGATACATACTGTAGATAATAAGATAATCCTAGAACAACAATAACAAATATGACCTTTCGGAGGAGCGTTAAGTACGGCGTGTCGGTCCAGCAATGCAACCTGGGGATGGCTACGCATCTCTTTCTTTAAAATCTGTTCTTTTAAAAATAATAGAACATGTTTACATTACAGGGATACATTTTATCCTATATTTATGCTATATCACACAGCATGTCAGCTTGTATAAACACTCTTTTCACTGGAAAATCATTACCATTGGTCCACGAGGAGGCGAGGTATAATTGCTACAAATGTCCGCTAAAGTGGAGCCTGCGTGTTTTTCGTGTCAGTTTAATAAATCACGGGGAAATCCAGCCCTGTAATTCCTTTCGTGTTACAACACAAAGGGATGCAGGGAATAATCCAAGCACCTGTCGGTTTCAACACCAAGTACACCCAGAGACTAATGTTTACTGATCACAATAGCCTTTGTTACATTAGAAATGAATTCTCTCTTGTTTGGAGATTGCTGGATTCGGACCAGTTTCTCCTACAAAAATAAATCACACTAAGACAAATGATCCCATCCAAGAACAGCATAAGAAAAGCATGAGATAAAATGCGCCGAGGCCAAACTCTAACACTGTGCAGGTTTATGCGCAACCCAATCAAATTTCATTTGGATCTTAGTGTCTACAGAGCTGATTATTTAAGACAAATAAGTGCAGCGAAAGAGGAATAAATTGGTTGAGACAATAGGAAAGCTATCTCTGAATTTAAGATGTATGGGATAAGTTGTCAACATCTTATATTGATATTAAACATAACTCAGTTATGTCTAAAAGAAAAAGTCTGATAAATCTTATTTTCCTTTCTTCTGGGCTGATTTGATGTATCGACTGGAGTTTTAAAGATTACGCTGGGAAAAATGACTCACTTCTCATTTAACTTGCCAGATTTGAGAATTATGAACGCGACTGCATTTATTAGGGATTCTTTTTCTTTTCTGCCTCCAGGGAAGCCGCTCTCCTTCTTTTGTTTGCTTGTTTGCTTTTCATTTCCCTCCCCTAACAACCTTGGAAGTTAGATAAAAACTTGTATTCCTCAAACCATATCGACCCTGTACTGCATTAATTATTTTCACTGTTATGACGCTTGTGATTTAAATGTTTCCGGTGAGGCTTTTGTGTGATCTCAGTGCTACAACACATCAAACGGAAAATTGTTTCATCAATTTTCTATGAAATCTGTCTTATGTTTGGAAATTTAATGATTTGGACTACAGGACATTATGAAGTTCTGTGAATATGAAGAAAATATGTAAGCATTACTCAACAGGCCTTTGTGGTAATGACCCACAATCGCTGTGTGTTATTAGCTTTTCATAAGCTAATTACAATCTGACAGGTACAAGCAGCTGGTGATGTGTTTTAGGAATAAAATCACCATTTTTTTTTTTTATTAATTACACATCTGATTATGTAAAGTTAGTTAATAAATTGGCGGTAAAAAAAAAAAAAAAAAGGTTTACTCGGTATGTGTTAAAAAAGGACCAACAGATTCTACTGTATCAAACAGATGCTAGCAAAGTTAGGAAGTCCTTTGAAGGACTAAGCACCGCTATTAATCAGCTTTTCAAAGGAAAACTTTTCTCCTTCTGTCAAACACTGACAGTCACTCAGTAACTATGTCTGAATTGCTGGGAGTTGTGCTATATCTCACAAGAAAATCTGAGCATGATCAAAAGAACATGAATTTAATTTTCAGTCCCTTTTGTGGGCTGTTTGGAACGAGGGCAAGATAGGGGTGTCCTTAACTGCCGCTTCGTTTCCCACAATTACATTTTTTCTTATGCCCTGCATCCCTATCATTTTTCAAATGTGATAATATACTGTTAAAAAAAGGAAGTTTTCGTATATTTATTTTAAATAGATTTTATTATACATATCACATACTGTTTCTTTAAGCTTTAAATGCATTGAAGTCTGTTACAAAGAAACAAAGAGTGACTCTGTCTGCAGTGCTGGGAGACAATGTGTGGCTTCTTGGCATCATTTGTCTCCAGAATGCCCAAGCATGTTGACAACATAGACTTAACCCCAGGAGCCGATGTCAAGCCGATGCCATTAATTTATGTCCAGGAGGAAGCCTCTTTGTCACTGATAGCACTAGCTATCTGTCTTTTGTTGATACTCCGAGACAGGAGCTGCTGATGTGGTCAAAGTTGTTCAGTAGCTCCAGACTACACTTCTTATGAATTGTCAATTCTACTGGTTAGGAGAGTTGAGATACACACGTGTGCCTGAAAACAGGGATGCTTAATAATGAAATATTGATATTAACAACACGTATTGTGGTATACTTTTTCTACTGCATTATTCTTTATGGATACAGACCATCGCGTCACTTTTCTCACTTTGTCTGTGTTTGCGTAATTTATAAAAAAAACAAAAAAAGGACAAAACAAAATCATTTAAATGTTTAAAATTAATTTAAACAATAGTTTTATTGTTTATATGCTGTCACTCAGTCAAAGCATTAGAAGTTGAACTTTTGAGTTTGGAAGTTTGGAATGCCCTTTTAAATTTCTATAAGTAAGATTGATTACATTTCCTGGTAAATAAGTGTTGCTTTAAATTAGATCTGCACACAGGCCTTTGGATGCCACTTTACTCTCCTGCTAGCTTCTCATCTTTCATTCTCCTCTGTCCCTACATGGTTTTCCAGTGTTAGCATGGGCTGCGCTGCCAGCTTTTATCCAACAAGCAAATGTTTGCTGGGAAGTAAAACGAAGAGAAGGATCCAAAGATGAATTTTATGCAGTTAGTATGCTGAGATGTAAGATGCTTTACATATTCAAAGGCAGATGGTTGCAGTTTACCCCTTAAGAGTAGATTGACTCACAAATCTCCCTGCCTCTCCCTTGGCAGATGTTTAGAGTGCTTGATGTTTCATGGCTCCACAGTGCAGCAGCTGACTATAGTGCATAACCCTATTTTATCCCTGCTATTTACACTCTATCTGAAAGGTATCAAAGTAGGGCAGAAACTGTGATGCAGCAGAATTCATTGCATGAAAACGCATACTTAGAAAACATAAATTTAAGCCATGAGTGATACAGGAAGTAGTTTCAACCGAAGCTGTAAATCACTACAGATAGCAGCAGGATGATGGGGATTTCATCCTTATCATTGAGTCCTTTGGCTGGTTTTTACTGAAAAAACAATATCCTCAAAATCCTGTCTGTAAGTAATTTGACTAAATGCAAATTTTCTATGTCATTTTGTTACATAAGTGGAAGGTAAAACAATTTTCAAGTGTTTTTCCAAATGATTGATCATTTGATTAAATCAAGGTTTTATTTGATATATTTCAGTTTCAGTTAAAATTACTGTTTCATGTTTTAAAGGGCGAATAATTTTAAAACATAATTTTCAAACATGTTTTTTGTACTCCCTCTTGTGTCTCCTCCAGTATTGATTTCACCTGCAGTTTCCACTTTGCAAACAGCACAAAATGCCCAAAATAGACGTCTCTCACCAGAGGATTCACATCTCCTTATTAAACTCTTGGATTTATCCTTCACTAAACTTCAATATACCTTAGTCTTTTATATTTGTTTCCACTGGGAACGAGCAACATCTGTTTCCTTTCCATACAACTCCAGTGAGTATCCCACCAGGCACTCACTCGAGTACCACCACTGAGGGACATCTGAAACACAATTCTACAGACACACAGTCAGTTTTTAATTCTAGTTCCCATATACTGTCAAAGCAACTAAAGTACGAGCACTGGAAAGAAGGCCAACGAGTCCTTACTATGTGCCAATGCTTGTCAACATATCTCTGCCTTATTTAAGTGGAAATAAAAAAGTGAACCTGGGAGTGGAAGAGAGCAAAAACACAGGGTAGTCGGTCAGAGGCCATCAACAAGTGATGAATGAGCAAATAAATATGTGTCCAGGATCTGGGCCTCACGCGGCCGCATTCTGTTCCACATTCCGCTGTTGGAGCTCATGGTCACGACAGGGTCCCTGCACAAGTCTGCCAAAGGTTTAGCCTGAAACTTGGAGCAGCTCAGCAAATAGAGGTGGAGAAATTACATGCTCCATGCTCGCCTGTAATCCCATGCTGTGATTCACACTGACTGAAAACCTGCGACCATGTTGTTCTGAACTGTGAGCGAGTGTTCTCCTGTCTTATGCAAACCAGAAGTAGCTCGGTGCTACTCTCATGTGTCTCACAGGATTTAGATTTGACATCTTGAAAACAGCCTGAGTGTCAGTGTACACTTACAGTAGCTACTAGTTATTTGTGGCCCGTTTCAGCACGGACACACTTGTACAGCAGCTCATCTGTCATGATGTGTTTCTCCTCTGTACAGCCTCTCAAATTCCACCTGGTGACAGATTAGACTTGCTGTCAAGAAAACTTTGGGTGATGGTGCCCTCTGTTGAAAACACCGTCGCTGCTTTATTGACAAAAATAAACATTTTCAGGCTAGCTTGGTCGTGTAAAAATCATTCCAGCTGGTGTGAAGAGAAATGTTACTTGCTAATTTAAACAAAAAGAGTTCATATTTACTCCAGTGTAAAGATTAGCGCTGATAACATGACCTGGTTAAAAGTTGCTATGATGACAAACAGCTGCTCTGGGGGCCTTCGGCACATCAATAAATCGCTATGATATCCAGGAGCTCTTTGCCTTGACCTCTGACCTCAATGTACTGGGGGTTATGCAGAAAGACAGCTTCTCCACTATATAGTCCAAACCCAAAAAATCTCTGCTTTTTTCCCATAACTGCCTAACATCACCTATAACATTGGTTTCAAATGTAGCATCTGTGCTAAAATGGAGAACTGGCAGATTGTGTAATTTACCAGTACCATAAAATATGACATGGTAGATTAAGCTCCCACGCTTGTGCCGGATGCCACATGTGTTCTGCAAGATCGTTAATGGCTTTATTCCCATTAAGGATAAAAAAAGGGAGGAAGAATACATTCTTTATATGAATACTACCAGCTTGTTTACTATACTTATCTGCATGAAGACGCTTCATTTTTCACTTTGACTTAGAGAAGGTAAAGAGGAGAAACGTCCTTGTCTGGTCAGTCTCCAGTCTTCTCTGATCTGGCATCTGTCATGTAGTAAAAGGCTGCCAGAGTCCCCACGAGTGCTAATGTAGGTGAGGAAGTGCCTGAGGAGGGCTGGGCAAAAGAACATGCCAAGAGATTATCAGGTCATCTGAAGCATTTTGCAAACTCATAGAGAGGTGAGAAAAATACGTGGCATCGATCCACATGAAAAGAAATAGTGAATATACAACCTGCCTATACCGGCTGTTGTTCTGCTCTGGCCAGCTACGTCTGAGGGAAACTGAGACATGGGTTCAGTGTTGCATAGGAACCTATATTCAACAAGAACCATACTGTAGCTCAGGTTATGACAATTTGCAAGACACTTTACTGAAAAAAAAAATATGGGAAACTTCATTCTCATGGTGAAGATAACATCAGGGGAAAAAATGTAATTTTATATGAAGTGGAAAGATCCAATCAGATTCAATGTTAAATACATTGAATTCAAAGTTACTATACCTAAAAATGAACTGTAGTAAAACAGATGTTGATGTAAAACAGAGGTTCTGCTAGATCATCTGTTGGAAAGTGTGAAATATAGATCAATTATAGCAAAAAGGAATTTAATGCATTTGTTTTTTTTTATTATCAGAACTAATATGTTTGGTACATGGTTGAAGAAAGACATACAACTTATTTTCCTCGTCTTTCCTGACTTCTATGGTCCACTAATATTAAAAGAGACTGTTTTCAAATAAAACAGTTTTGAAGATTTAAAGTTTTGAACATCTGAATTCTCTGGTATTTGTTGCTTAATGAACTAAACACATCAGAGTTTTTACCCCTTCTCTTTGTACGATGTAAGAATCCAAAAGTCAGGGAAACTATTTTTTGTCTATGAGGCAAGCCAGTAGCTCAGTACAGTAAATGGTGGATACAGAATTATGAGGTTATGAGTTCACATTGCCATTTAGACTTTATTTTTCTCATCAAACTTTCTTATTTGTCTATTTTGTCTCATTCTAATAGATAGGTAGATAGTAGAAAACAGTTCTTGAACATATATTTTCTCTTCTAGGTGACATTTAACAAGTACCTCAAACTAACGTCTGCAACATCGGTTCAACTTGGATTTGGATCTATTTGTCAGCATCACTAGACGTCGAGATAAGACCACAACCTTGAAATGTTTACTGCGTTCTCAAGCCCCCCCCCCTGACCCCACTGCTGGAGGAATGCGTACCTAATGTCCAGCCCATAGCATTTTACACATTTTGTATTTTGCAGTGCTGCTGGATTTTAAATCAATTTGGAAAAAAAGCACAGTTTTCTTAGCTTAATGTTTTTGTGGTTAATAACACTCTTTCAAAATTAATTTTCATGTTTTATTGACTGTACAGACTTGACTGCCGTTGATAGGAGTCCTATTTATTTAACTTTTCAGCAATCAGCCAAGATTAATGTTCACGTCAATAATTTTTAAGAAATTCAAGAAATACCAATTTCAAATTATATCTGAATGGTTTTTCTAATCACTTTGTGGGCACAGATTGCTCATATTTCATTTCTGATTGAGACTCTACTCAGCTACTTTCAGGCCTCTCCAAACTTCTGCAATGTCAAATTCAGCTCAAACTGAACTTTCCAGATGAAGATGCTGATTGTTGATAGATATTATTTAAACATGGTGCATAACTAAAGTGCCGAGTCAAACATTTTCACGTCAGCAGATTGCTCCGATAACGTCAAAAAGTTTCTCAGTGTTGGGGGGGGACTGAAGTATCCTGAACGAGGAGGAAAGCAAATTGGAAAGACATGAAAGAATTTGCAAAGCCTTTGACTTTCAAACGAATGAGATATAGCAGATATGTAGACCTGTTTTATTTAAGAACGTGCCAGTGCAATGTTAAATAGCTCCCCTGCTAACCTGTTAAACTCCTGGCCGGAAATATGATTTACACAACCCCCTCTCCTTTCCACTATCCATTATAATCCCGAATACCTAAATATGCTATCGGTTTGTTGAGGGGTTGTTCCTGTCTGTGCTTTTGGAAAGGGTTTTGTGGGTGGCAGACAGGCAAGCTAGGAAAAAAAGGAAAGGGAAACAGTGTATTTTTGTCTTGGATAGCAGAGCAGTAGTTAGGAAGTAGCTACAAGAAGCTGACTCTCCCAGAAGTAATGAACTGGGTTTTCTTTTTTTTTTTCTTTTGCTCGGGAGCGTTTGTTGCCAATTTGGTGGTGCCTGTGGGATGCAGGGTTTTTCTTTTTTCCCTCTTCTATTTTTCTCCTCTCCATCTCAAAGTGAAATCACCTGGGATGTAATTAATTAATTAGAATCAGTGCGCCGAGCTGAGGAGCGGGGGCGGTGGGCACATGTGTTTTCGTTGTACGCTGTGGTCGATGTGTTCCGGGTGATTGGGATTAATAACAGGGGGCCAATTTGAACTGGGAATCAGGGTGCTTAATAGAGAG
>VUQR01009278.1:6000-18042 GCA_015108515.1 Hemichromis elongatus | reverse complement strand
GATGATTATCGGTAATTTTTTCTCTAATGGTTAAAATTTTATTTGTAAAGAAGTTCAAGAATTCATTACTAGTTAACTCTAAAGGAATAGTTGGCTCAACAGCGCTCTGACTTTTGGTCAGCCTGGCTACAGTGCTGAAGAGAAACCTAGGGTTGTTCTTATTTTCTTCAATCAGTGAGGAATAGTAAGATGTTCTAGCTTTACGGAGGGCTTTCTTATAAAGCAGCAAACTATTTCTCCAGGCTAAATGATGGTCTTCTAAATTTGTGACACGCCATTTCCTCTCCAGCTTACGGGTTATCTGCTTTAGGCTACGTGTTTGAGAATTATACCACGGAGTCAAGTACTTCTGGTTTGAGGTAGTTAGCAGAACTACTGCTAACCAAATCCCTGACATGGCCCAGGCAGCAGTGAGCAGTCAGCGATGAGGCTGCTCGACGCTGTCAGAGCTGTAGGGCATCAATACTGCTCTCAGGATCAAAACACTCAGTGTTTAATTGGTCTTCTGAATATTCAGGGGAGAAATCGTCAAAAGGAGCACTTTGAGCAAACTTTCCAGGGACACACGACTGTGTGGGATATTATATGAAATATAACTTATATGAAATGTTTTCTTTTATCTACATTTTGAGTCTGGCCTTCTTCTTCTTCTTCTTCTTCTAGCCAAAACTCCTTCCAAAAGGAAAGAGTCATATTTCATAACTATTGATGGATTTCTTCACTGAATGGCCGTGTATACAGCACGGATGCCTCCACATTTACTTCATTACTTAAAGCTGTCAGAGCTCCACCTGCTTTACACAAACTATGATGAGTCCACAGGTAGTTGTTGGGTTTGTGGTCTTTGGGCGATGTTTAAAAGTGGAACAGCAGGAACGTCGGAGCAGTCAGATTCAACAAAGATGAGTTGTGTTGGCAGAAACAGGAAGTAACACTGATGACTACAAGTGTGCATGTTTTTAGTTTGTCCTCTCAATCTCCACAGCAACACCTAACAGAGGAGCTGCATACTGTGGAAAACGGTTACCATGACAACCCCACGCTGGAAGTGATGGAAGTGCAGCCGGAGATGCTGGAGAAGAAGATGGTGCTGAACGGAGAGTTCAACGACAGCTGGATGGTACCCTTGGACCACCTGTCGAAAGAGGACCACCCCGAAGAGGAGGACACCCACCTGTAAGGACGTCCGGGAATGACGAAAGAGGGATGCGTCCCAGGGCGCGCAACGCCACAACAAATGACACTATACCCACGCATCGTAAACTCTCGTGTCTCACGCCCTCGTAGCCGGGCAACACTTCCTCTAGAGCAGGTAACAGCGTGACGTTTAGAAGCTGCTCGGTCCGAACGGCAGAGCAACAACTGTTTGAAACATGCACCAAATCAATCGCCGCTGTGTGTATACTGCACTTTTTCTATAGACGATATTTCGTGTGTGACTTCCTATGGAACTCTTTCATATACGTTTTTACATATACTCGTGTGCCTGTTGGGTTTTTGTACTAACATAGAGGTTGCACACTGGCACCTGTCAAGTGTTTTTGTGTTATTTCTTGCATCTGACGAAGGAGCGACATTACAAACTAATCACTTCGTTCTTGAGGAACAGATGTCAACGCCATCTGCACTGACCAATCTAGAGTTACTAACTTAGAAATGTGATCAGGGGATACTTTGAAGGCCCCAGTGAAGACAGAGGCTGTGCACTAACCTTACTCAGAGAAGAAAGGACACGGCTGTAGACGCGCTGCTTATACTGGGCGGGAAAAGGATGGTTTGAATCCAAAGTGCCTCATATTGACTCTGTTGTGTATGGAAAGCCAGAAGAGACAAATCAAGCAACACTCATCATTTCTTTCCATCTGAAATCCCGTATCGGCTCTGGGTTTGCACAAGGGAACCATGACATCATTTCTAGGGTCTGATTGTGGAGTGCAACCAGGCGAAGCCCACGTGTCGTTTAATATTAGCCTGTTTGGGTAACATTGTTACCCTGACATCTGATTTCCTCTTTCATGGCGATCTGCTCCTGTTTGTAATGTTTGTAATAAAATATAAGCTGTAATCATGCCAAACCACTTTGTAACTACACTCGAACATGTTACGTGCTGTTAGCTGCAGCATTAGTTAGCAGATGTGCAGAGCTGTAAACAGCTGCATGCTCTGTTTGTGAGGATGGAGGAAGTCGTCACTTAAACCCTCACTTCATTTTAACACTTTTATTTTGAAAATCCCATCAGTCCGATAACTTCATTGGGTTTAAAACAACTAATATATATTTACTTTCACTTCAACCTATATTATGTACAAGAGTCGACCACACTGGCCTGTGTGCGTTTGCTTTGACTGCTGTGGTTGCCATTTTACCGTTTTCATAGTTGTTTATAGTTTTTCACCAAAGTATGTTAGCAGATGTTTTTGTATTTATGGTTTGTTTGCTGCAGATGGCAAACAGCAGGGGTCTGACACACTGGAAGCTGTACATTGTGGATGTATTGACTGTTGCACCTGTTCAGGTGTGAAAATAAAGGGTTTTTCCCCCACTCTGAAGTGTCCCTTTGAAATGAACCACACAAAGACAGCCGTTAGGAAAACTTGAACAAAATACAATCTTTATTCATTATATACAGTACATACAATGCAATACTACAAGGCTTCCTACACATTCACTGTAATCCACAGAGTAGTGCTCACTGATCTTAGAGTACCAGCTTTAAAACTCCTGAGTCCCGCCCAAAGAAAGACACAAAGAAAAGTCATATTTGGCATTGTGTGTTCTTACGAAGGTGCTTTGAATCGGTCTCAAACAAAACAAATGCTACAGCCAGCGCGGCGAGCCCTAAATATGATCACAATGGCATCATTTTAAGTCTTCACATTTCTCCTCTGAAACACATTAACACACAAAATGAACATTTAATAGTGTCGACTCCCTCAGCAGGTGAATTTGGGGGAAACAACTGAGCAGCAGGCTCAGCACCTCTGCTGATCCCTGACAACTGTGTGAAACATTAGAAATACATGAATATATATAGTGAAGCAGAGCATCTCCATCCTGGGAAAGGTTACACAGAAGGAACCAAAGGGTGAACCAACGGGCCCTCCTGTTGTTCAGGTAAACCGTGACATGGATAAATATTCCACATGAGATCTGTAGGTGGTGTGTTGATGTCGATCATCCCTCTGGTTCATGAACTTGACCACATACAGGCCATCTGCTACAAACCACACAGTGAAACGAAAGTTTGAGCACTGACACAACGCCTGCAAAGTGTCAGAGGGAAGCAGCAGCTCGGCTGGCTCGTCCGTCCGTCAGTGATGAAAACTTTCACATCTCGTTTGTCTGCAAAGCCGAACATCACCTCTCAGGACTGAAGCATCAAGTCGATGAAGCACCGCCAAAAAGAGGCCGTCTCCAAAAGTGAGCCGCTTCCCCACAGACTCGCCATCGCTCTGGTCTTTATGGAAGCTTTCCTCTTCCATCACAAACGGTGAACCCATAGCTCATCCTAGGTGTATACTGGTGGGGGCTGGGTGTCCTGGCACCACTTTAGCACGTCCAGTTCATCCTTAAAATCAATAAAGAATAACAACCTGGCACTAACGATCCAAATAAACTTCCACAATCCAAGTATGTGCGCCGCCTCGGTGGCTACGGTCTTATCCATTTACTGCACCTACTTGCAGTTTTCTACCAACATGGCTGCCAGGCACCCCCAAAAGGGCGCTGTGACCATGGTAACTGTTACACAAAGCTTACGCTTGTGCTAAGCAAAGCTAGCTTCCTATTAGCAGTGTATCACTCTACACTACGTTTGACATTTATTGATAAAGCGTGGTTCGATGTTCTGAGCCAATCGAAAAACACACCCCTGAAAATATCACAACAGCGTGGTCACAGCAGCAGGCGACACATCCTCGCAGCGCAGCAACCTGTGTGGGCCAAAAACACAGCTGTGTGCTCCAACTTCACTCACTCTCATTTTAGGAACCTGATGGTGGAAGGAATTTGTTCATATTGTAACCCTGCCATCGACGGACTGAAGACAAAACCCGGGTCTTCGTACGTTTGTCACGTAGTGAAGCTTGTTTCCTTTTCTTTGAAGCACAAACAGGAAGCAATAACACAGGGATGCATCAGCCCACTAACGGCTCTCAAACACAAGGCCCACATCCTAAACATTCAACTAATCTCATCATGGAAGTCGATTAAAAAAAACAAAACAAAACAAAAAAAAACTTCTTAAGGTTCTTTAATTTCAAAATAAGAGCATTATATATAATTCATGTCTCCAATGAATGAAATTAGCATCTTTGATTCAAACTATGAGACAAAGTGTGAAACATAAATATGGCCGACATCACTCGACTGTAAAGGAATCAGCTCTTCTGTTAAACTCTGCTGAACGCTCTTCGACTCTCCCAGGAAGCACTCAAGCAGAGCACGCGCTCGCCGAGCGCCGCCGTCAGCGTGCCTGTAGTGTTCTAGTGCGTCAGTTATTAGAAACGAAGCACTGGAAGAAATACTTGTTGCTTTCAGTGATCAGTGAATGCCAGTGGGACTTAAGTGAACAGTTTCCTGTGAAATACAATCAGTGAGAGTCTGACTCGGTCAGGGAAGACGGCAAACAGGAAGGCTAGTCTGGAGCGAGCAGCTGCATGAAGCGCCGAAGCCCTCGGAGGAGTTTGGTGACACTGCAGGTACCGCAGCCAAACTCCTCCGTTTCAACACGGCTACACGTATCCAGCTGACCTTGGACATCCTCCCAAAGCATTTCATAGAAACTTTCCAGGTTTTCTTCCTTTTGTGAGGTTACAATCAGGTCTATATGTTAAACATTAGAGTTGATGACAAAGTCTCAAGTGTCTAAAAAACAAGCTGAAGCATGTGAGGATCAGCGCGTGGAGATGTTCTGTGTGACGTGATGATGCTCCTGTTTGTTAGTGGTTCATTACCCGGTGGTCCTGGACCAAAGCTTGCATTCGCACACGCAAAGAGCCGACGTGTGACATAACAGCAGCACCGTGTGATCACAAAGCTTTGTGTGTTCATGACAACAACGGAGTTCATGAGGTGGAAGTTTGCCCCCAGCAGGTAAACAACATTTAGCCCCGGCCAATCAGACACAGACGTTCCTCTGCTGCCGCCTCACAAACGGGCCGCTGAACCCATCGTTTAAAGCTGTTGTTGTGTGCCGACGAGTCACAAACAGTGAACTGCAGATCATTGATTCAGCGCATCCGAGTCAATCACAGGAACTCGAGCCACAGAAAATTCATGGGCGACACCAGTTTGTGCTTCTTAGTTGCTCCGTTTTGTTGGGCTGAGCCAGCAGCTCATTGGTTATATGATGAGTCCATAACCCAGACCTTTAGAGTCAATACAACGTTGGTCCGGTTATAAAGGGACACAGAGTACAAGCTGGATATGATGAGCTGGGGCTGAGTGATAAGACCAGAGTTTCATCCACTACTTCATCCCACTGAAGGAAACATGCTGCCAAACGGAAACCTATAAACACCTTCAGCTACTCTGCAAAGATCAAACTGGATAGCTGGCACAGCACTTCACTCACACCGGCTCCTTTTAGTAGGGGCTAAATGTAGAGCCACAGAGTCCTGGACCCTGATGCTTTCTGTTTGTTGATAAGGAGGGGGAAGAAAGAGACCTGGCAAAAGCCCCGGACATCTGGAGCAAATCCCTATATGTATATTTACATACTCTGTACAGCCACTCAGAACTAAATGACACTCCAATAATTTCACCTTCATCAGGCAGTTTTACAGGGATAGCAACCAAAACCTATACATACACACACATATATATATATATTATATATATATTATATATATATATATTATATATATATTATATATATATATATATTATATATATATATATATACACACACACACACACACACACACACACACACACACTTCAATATATATTAAACTTTATCTCATAGAATCATTCCTCTATTGTTCCTACGGCGCTTACAAGTGGTGACTTTGAGCCTGTGCGGCTGTCGCGGTCATAAATAGGGACACGTGCTGCAGGAAAGCGAGCTTCCCAAATCGCTAAAATGACAGTTGACACATGGTTTATAGAAGAAGAAGAAAAAAAACAACACAAAAACACAACCTCAACCTGCCTCAGCTGTCTCCTCAGCTGCTCTGATGCAAACGTGTGAGTGGACGTGTGGTTGAACACGAGGCACTCGGAGTGCACAGACGGAGGACGAGTCAGCAAAAAACGACTGCAAACAAATGTGCACACTCTTTTGTTTAGCTTCAACTTTTCTGGACAAAACAAAAATCAACAAAAAAAAAAAAAAACCCCTAAAACCAAGTGATGCACTGGGCTTGGCATGCTGCTGCAGTCCTCATCAGCAAGACAACAAAAGGAAGAGGAAAAAAGCGCGCGCACACACACACACACACACCCCTCAGGCTGTTGTAGGAATTTCACTAATTAACAAGGACAGCAGTGTGTGTGTGTGTGTGTGTGTTTGCTGCCCTCATCGTCATGGTAATGCAGCCTGTGATAGCAGCAGGTCAGTGGGGTGGAGGTGGATGAAGTGTAATCCCACCAGCAGGGGGCGTTCCAGAATAGAAAAATAACTGGTCTCTGTCTCCACACGGTGTGCACGGGTGGGCTTTCAGTCAGTGCAGCGTGGGAGGGGCTAGAGCGTGATGAGGTCTACCAAGTTGCCCTTAGGTGGCGTCATGCTGTCTGGGAAGAAGTTGACGAGCGTATCGAAGAGCTGCGTCCGCTGAGCGTACGTCTGGTCTATGTCGGAGAAACCTGAGGTGGAGAGAAAGAAAGCACAGGTGAGTCCACCTGCATTAACAGAGCAGAGCACAGGCTGTTTGTGTTCTTCAGACCGGGTCTAGAAAAGTGTGGACCTCAGGAAATGCTGAGTGTATAGCCTCCGTGTAGCTGACGAACAGAGACACACAACCTCTCATAGTAATCATTTAGAGAGAGTTATTGATTCTCATTATCAGACAGCTTTCTTTTATTTATTTGGTGTAACACAGACAGGAAGCAATAAAAAATATCATTTCAGCATCTTTATGGATTGAATCAAAACTGGGAATGCTTAAATCAACGAGAGCAGGAAAACTGTGTCAACGTCACTCGCCTGTTTATTTATCTATTGTGCCTGGAAGGGAACACAGTAACCATGTAAACACATGTGCAGTCACACATACATCCTCAGCTGTTTTCAGCCAGTGTACAGTAAATACAGACTGTACAGAGGTCGAGTCATACAGCAGGAATGAGGACGGTTCATGAACCTGAACAAAAGTGCAGCCTAACAGGAAATACTGAGGCCTTGCAGACACATGACCAGTAACCATGTGACGTATGCCGACCATTCTGGACATGTGACAATCATGTGAATAATTCTCCAGTCACATGGGCCTAACAAAGCACCAATGGCTGCTGGAGGTTGATGGCAGTCGCTGGTAAAGTGTCACGGGCCTGTAAACGGCCTACTGCTGCTCAAAGTCCTTCTACAAACATTGGTAATCTATTTTCTGTGCAATAGTGGAATGACACTATTGGCCTTCAAAGTAAAGGTTAGTGAAACATTTTGGTTGCAACAAGTGCAACTTTTACTCTGAAAACCTCTACACTTGCAGCTTCTGTCACACTTTTTTTTTTTTAAAGCCAAACTACTGATGGCTCGTAGTCGGCGAGTGTTTGCAAATGACCATGAAAAACCACCGGCAGCTGTGGCAGCCTGCCAGCAACCCAGTCAGTTACTGGGAGGTTTTTGGTGCAGCACCTTCTTTGCAGCCAGTTCCACCCAGAAACCTGCAGGAACTAGCGCCAGCTACACGGCACCGGAGACTGCAAACAGCTACAGCTGATATTTCCCTTGTGTGCAGAGAGTGTGCTTTCATGAACACTGAACAGGGTCTTACCAAGAGGGATGAAGTCAGAGCTGGACTTGAAGAGCGCAGAGGGCAGAAGCTGGAACTGAAGCACACGGCACACAAGTCTGAGTCACTTTCACATTCAACAGCAATGAACAAACAAACGGAGCGATCAGACCGAGCTCCTGCTGCAGTAGGCGCCTCATCGGTCTGAATACAGATGAGCGCAGGATGCATCTGAGCATACGTCTGTCTATGAGACTGAAACTACATATTACAGCAGAGGCCTCACAAACCAGCACGTGTTTAAAAGTTTACACCAGTCGCTTTGGACTCACTGGAAGTCACTTCATGCTCATGTCCCCTCAGATTAAGCCCAAGCCTCTAACCTTATCTTTGGCTCAACCACGTTTATTATATACACATGCATGAATGCATCAAAGGACCGTACGTATGTAAACGTTCTGGGGGAGATCCTGTACCTCTTTGGTCTCATCGGGGTCTGTGTGGTCCACAGTGAGCGACAGGTCATTCTGGAGATACTTCAGTGCACTCAGTGGCTCCGACTGGGCTTTTTCCTCAAACCTGTGAAACCAACACAGTGATGTTATGAATACGAACAGAGGAGGCTGCAGTTACAACTACTGACAACTAGATGGCAACTGAAGCAAAGCAACTGCATGCTCGATTCCCAAAGATGCGCCTGGAGCCTCTCCACGACCACTCTGTCACCAAGTCAAAGGTCCCAGACAGGAAGTACTCGTCCCTTCCTTACACAGATCAGCACCTCTGCAGTGAGCATGCTGTTAAACACATTTACACTTATCCTTTCCCCCTTTTAACTCTAGCTATACAAATCACAGTCGCCCCAATTTATAAATGAAGCAATTATTTAAAAAGGTAAGCTCGTGAAAGTGGCAGCTATCTGCTAGAGGATAGGTGAAGTAATAAAACCAAAGCTTTTTTATTGAACACCAGATTGTTAGAACGTGAGAATAATCCTGAAGATTCCACGTCAACCCTGAAAGATTGTTGGGGCATCTTTCTCGGCCTTCGGTCAATAACTGATTGCTGTGGTGAAGGAACAGTCGCCGAGCATCGCTGCTACAACTCTAGGGTTTAACGTGTACACCAGCGCCCCTCAGACCGGTTTAAGGTCACACTATATTTTCCTCGGGCCAGCCTTTAAGGTGTGGCGCATAAATACAAAATAAAACTGTGGTATTCAGTAGATATGATAATAAAGGCGAATTCACTGTGCAATTGTGTAACTTTATTAGCAGCGCCCAAAAACATTGAGAGTAACATCATCCTCTCTGCCCCTTAATGCTCGCTGGTTGCTATGGTAACGCGTAAATATTTCTTTCAAAATAAGATGCACAACTACGACCCAGGGAAACAGAGTTAACCGCAAAAACCCTGAAAACCATAAAGTTCACACCCGAGCCTGAACTCTCGCAGCCCGGTGCCGGTCCGTGGGCCGGGGGTTGGGGACCGCTGGTCCACATCACACTGATGGCTGCTGGTATTAAACAAAAGCGTGTTTTTAAAAGGCGCACACCTGTATTTTCTGATGAGGTATCGGCAGTGGCGGAGCAGGTATTCCTTGGAGGGCCGACACAGTTTGAGGGACCAAAAGTCATCCAGGCGCATCTTAGGAGAACAAGACTTCCCAGGGTTTCCCCCAAACAAGTAATGCACCTGCCAACACACAAATATAAGAGACATTTATTATTGGCTCTTTACTGTGCTTCAGACATGTGGACAGGATAAATCTGCCCTTTGGTGTTTGTGTCTGGAGCATGAATAAACACAGCGCTCCCATCGACTGCTGTTTGGTGTGTTTAGCTTCTAAAACACATTTTGATCTTCTGCTCAAGCTGCAGAAGGCTTGGCTGCGTGTTTGTGTAACACACGAGTGTACGTTACTTTGTGCATCTCATCGTAGACCAGCTGGTGAGCGAAGCGTGGACACGGCTCCTCCTCCTGCAGAGCCTTGCTTGGGTTTTCTTTCACTGCCTGATCATTCTTATACACGCAAGACCTGAGCAGGAGCACACACACAATTTACATTAGCAGTAAAAACACACCACACTTCCTGAAGCCCTCAGGCACAACAAACACACATCTGTGAGAACTACTGCTGACATACTGCATTTCCCAGTCCTTCCAATCACATTAACCCATAACTCCAAACATGACAGCAAGTGTAAAACCTCAAACAGAGTTAGGAACAAATGTTTACGCCCCGAGGTTTCCACGTTAAGGTGGTGGTCTGAAAGAGATGGGAGGCAGTCACATGATGTTGCAAGTGTGTCACCGGACACAGAGTACAAGAACATTTAGTGAAATCGATGTTCTGGAACACAGAGGGCTGCAGCCTGACCGCCTGTTCACACACGCACACACACACACACACACCCCTCAGGGATTACCAGCGTGCGTGTGGACAGGTGGACAGGTGGTGAAATGCTGACGCTCTGCAGGGCTGACATTTGTATAGAGATGTTGAGTGTGAAGCGCGTGTGTTTGCATGCATGCTCCGCTGTGTGTTGTGGTGAACGTCTCAGCTACAAAGAGCTGGTGTGTGAAAGCGCTTCCTGTGAGTGTTGTTGTGGTTATGATCAGAGGAAGTTTGTAGTGGGACACAGCGAGTGTTTATCTCTCCGCCTCCTACCAGTTGTTGCGGGCGATGTCGTAGATCCAGAAGGAGTTGCGCACATTTTCCTCGCGTTTGTCCTTGTCTTTACTGAGGCCGGACAGAACGTGGATCTCATTGAGTTCGGGGTCGATGGTGGCTCTCTGGGTAAAGCCCGTCATCGGCACTGCACACACGAGAGCAGCAAACAGATGAATTGAAAGGCCAGGTCAGAGATGAGGCACATTTACTTCTCCTGCAGGTCTGATTTAGTTTAGACAAACGCTAACGTTAGACAGGTCAGGATTTCACGCTGATAATAGCAAAACTTCCGTCTCCACAAAACGAAAAGAAAAAAAGTGGCAGCATTAGGTTGCTATCAAAGACGACTACTGGCTAACGCCGCAGCGAGCACCATGGCAACGAGGACTGACACGCAAAGAAAGAATGAACAGCATGCAAATGCAGCTCCGTGTGATGAGACAAGCCAACACACACGGTTGTTCTTCTGTGACTACAGCGTACTGAGGACATTCAGAGGACAGCTAAAGGACAGAGCAGGTTAAAAAAGCTCTGCAGATCAGTGATTAGAGTGAGGCGTGCACCGGAGGAACTGTGCAGGAACACTGTGACAGTGTGAGATCCTTAACCCTTTCAGATTTTTAAATGGCTGTAGAACCGCAACCACGTAAGCTAGCGCAATCGTTCTTTCTGCATATGAAAGCGGAGAGTTTGTTCTTACATCATATGCCATCAGCTTGTCCGAGGTCACGTTTCCTTCCACATAAAGCTTTGCAGAAGTTGCATAAAAACCGCTGGCAGCAACAAAAACATAATAATCCAGAAACACGCTTTGCTGATCCGATCAGCTGTTCATACCACTTCCTATGTTAGTTCGTGCTGACCTCTGAACTATCGTATGTCCGCCATTTCCTGCCTGAAACCAGAAGTGATGTCATTTTCGCGAAAACTGTAGCTTTTTTCCTCCAATGGCTACTAACCCCATACTCGTGTTTTTAAAATTCATGTTTGACTTTATGCTTTTCTGTTTAGTTTCTGGGATGCTTAGAACTCGAATTGCACTGCTGGAAATATTTTATTTTGATGCTGTTTTTCTTGCAAATTTGCATTATAATATTTCATTTTTCCTACAGAATACAAAAGTTGGTGTATCTCAAAAATAAAACTAAGACGACACTCAAATTAAATTTCCTGTGGTTGGAAACTATTTTGTGCAGCTTTTTTGTATTTACAGTTTTGAGGGATAAACCTCTCAAATTTCTCTAACTAGAAAAATATGTAAAAAAAAAAAGTAAAACGATTTTCAATTTTTTTGTAGTTTATTGCACTTTTTGCTGTTTATGTAGTTACTATGGACTGAAGGATTACATATTATTAAACGGTTGTATTGATGTATAACAACTTGAAATGCTCCCAAAAACGTCACCACAGCAGGTAAAATATAAAGATAAGCTCTGGCCAACTTGGTTCTATGGCAGGTCTTAAAGGGTTAA
>VUQR01009273.1:0-17793 GCA_015108515.1 Hemichromis elongatus | reverse complement strand
AATGGGCACAGATTTTCAGATTTCCTTCTTATTTGATATCTCCGTATCATTCATCCATCCATCCATCCATCCATCCATCCATCCATCCATCCATCCATCCATCCATCCATCCATCCATCCATCCATCCATCCATCCATCCATCCATCCTCTTCTGCTTATCCAATTCAAGATCATTGGAAGCTGGTGCCTTGTTGCCGTGTTGGGTGATGTACGTTATACGGCTACATAACGTGACGAACTACCTTCTAACGACATACAAATTAAACTCCTTTATCAGTCACAGCTGTGAAATGCTAAATGTTAAAACACACTGACACACGCTTCTTAGATTTTAATCACTTTTAACTGATGATACTTTTAGTGTTTCAATGCGGGGCTTCTGCCGCTTTTAATCACAAGTAAAATGATTTATTCCTCCACCCTTTACGGCAGCAGGATGGAGATGACTCAAAATAAACAGAGTGTGCGTGTTGATGGTGTTGAAGTACACGTCAGTCAGCGTTAACAGCTTCTGTACGACAAGGAGCTTAATGTCGATAAGGCACTAAGCTATTTAAGGCTTTAGTTAAACAGGAGGCTTTACTGGCATAGAGAGGAATCGAACACAATGCCTACATTCTCCTTTAATCTTGCTTAAAAAATGTTCTTTGTGTATCTGAAGTGCTTCTTAAGATTATTTTTCCACTGTGTGATGAATGACAAAATCAATAGCTCATGAAATAAGTGTGAAATATGTCACATGGGAGTAAAAATAGACATAGGAATACTTTCCAGGGCCGGTTTGACCCGACCTTGGCTTGAACAGATGTATGGCAGCCTCTCAGGGACCCTGCTCTCTATTGGTTCAACTAAGCTCATGCAATTTTTAATAACATCCCAGATTTCTTCATTAAGGCAGCACATTACTTTATTGCTGATATTAAGAGCCGCTGGTGAGGATGCCTGGAGAGTTCACCGACGCAACACCCTCAGAGAAGAGACCACGAATTTCTTGGTGACCACATCGTGACCCTGTCGGATTAAGTGCTGGGCACAGAGATAAAAGCCTGCAAGAACATGCCATTGTAAGCAAGACCGGAGAAATTTCGGGGAAAGTAGCAGAGCGATATTAGAGGAGACAGATATGTGCTCCGGGGCCGAGTAAAGCAGGAGAGAATGTAGTAAAGAGCCTCCTGAAGAGAGGATTTTTCCTTTTTTTTCAAAGAAGAGACGATAAGGGAGTGTGCTGTTTTGGATGCTGGGTGGGGAGGTCACTCGACCAGTCGAGAGCCAGCAGGGACAAAAAAGTCAAAACTGAGCGAAGAAATGATCAAACAGTGACGGTGTGTGGAGACGTGGATAGTAGAGGGGGAGGAAGTAATCTGATCCTTCAGCTAAACAAGACCTAGTCTGCTTCTCCTAATATTATCTCATATATACTGTGTTCAAGTGGACTTTCACGTCAAACGGGGCCAAAATGTTAAGTCTCAAATAAGGAGGTTTGAGAATGGACAACTCATCTCTGTGAGCCAACAGCTCAGGTTTCAGAATACTCGAAACCAAAAATGGGCAAAACACGACCCAAACCATCCCAGCCCGGCTCACAGCATCCTACAAGGAACGCTAAACAATCCCACTGCCCAAAAACAACTCAGCATCATGTTTAAAGCCTGTAGTTCCATTTAGCTTTACTCTCACTCATATATGTGATGTTTTATCTTTAAACATTAATCAGAAGCTGTTGCAAAATGACTTAATGTTTAAGACATTTGCATTTGTTCATAAGACTTGCTAACTTTTTCTTTATTCAGTGGTGTAAGTATTTAAGTGAACTGTTATCTTTTTTTAAAGGGATGTACACTAAATGTTCAGTGTATCAAAGACCATGAAGTCCAGCATAGGTTAGCCTGAACAGCCCCAACGCAGTGTTGTTTAAATCTTTTGCTTCAGAGGGGCAGCCAATCAGAAGAAAGTTTTCTTGGTTTAGGATTGGAATGAGTGTGGATTTTGTTTGAACATTCGGGGCAAACATTAAGTGCGAAGGGTACACTGATCCTCTCCTAGAGATCTGGAGCTTCGCTCAGGCCTCCAGCAGCATTTACCTGCCTGTCTACCTGGGACCTCCCCTGTTATTCATGTCCAGATAAGCCCAAGTAAGAAAATTTCATTTCATCACTCAGTGTACTAGATACTTCAGAGATTATTTTGGCCATTCTCTCTCATCTCTTACAGAAGTTTCCAGTTTCCTCTTCCTCGCCACCCTCCAGTTCCCAGAACAAATTGTTCAGTAAACCTTTTAAAACTCAGGGAGCCAAATCTGTCTTTTTAATCTGATTTCTGTTCTAATATTTTGCATATACAAACGCTATCCATCATTACATGTAGGTGAAAAACAATATATTTATATTAGGACATATCTGTATAGTTGATTGTCGTAGAGTAGAGAGGCATGAGAGGGTTAGTCCAGACAAGAGCTGAGCAAAGCTCACACAAGTATTCTGTAAAATCTAAAGGACCTTTCACATGAGCCCCGCCGAAGGGCTCAGAATCACAAGGGACTGCTGGCAGGGTGCGGGCGAGTCACAAAAACACATATCTGAATGCTGAAGGAGAAGCCTTTCTTGGAGCTGACATACAGTTTAGAATGAAGATTAATCTCAGCTGTGATTTGATGGCAAACTGGATGCAGATGAGAGATATTTTCAGTTCAAGTGACAAGACAGATTTATAATAGCTGATTCGTGATGAAAGGCACCCACCCCAGGGGGTGGAAATGGCCTGGTGTAAGAGATAATTCCTTCAAGACTGAACATATATTTGGACTTTATTCATGTTTTTATCCCCGAAGTCCAATATGAGTCCCAGAGGTTGTCAAGTCGCAGAGATTTAAACGTTAATCTTGATAGAACTAGCATCAGGCCGGCTCATTTATCATTGAAATATGTGTTAAACTTTCCAACCTTTTACGCCTGTCAGGCATTTTAAAGACATAATGAGGACTAATTGTAGCTGCAAATTATGTTGAACAGGTTCTGAAGCACATGCTGCTACTGAAGGGCAGAAAAAAAGACTCTTACCACTAAAACCAGAATCATGGGACCTTGATAGATGTAGTCGGTGTATACGCCAGCTCGCTTCCCAAACCAGCACCTGAAATGTCAGCAAAAGCAATCAGTCATGGTTTGTTCTAACAGGCAGGTCCATTTATATTGTCACTCATCTCCTCCCCTTCGGTATGTGTTGGCATTAATTTCTCAATGTGTGCTCAAGGGGTTTGAGCATGTGTTTTCCAGTCAGTGATTCACCCAAAATATTAGTTATAGCCAGATTATTTTAGCCAGAGGTGGGAAATACTCTCGAGAATTTAACCCTTTAAATCAAGTAACATTTAAGGACTTACGCTTAATATAAATGAAAACATCTGCCAGCTTCACGAGAACAGAAGAAAGGATCTTGTTATATAATTTTCTTGAAATGAAACAAGAAGGAATAAGGCAGCTGGTGGCAGCTGGCCCCTGCGGTTTTCATCAAATCGTGCTCAAACAGGATTAAACCGAGCAATTGTTGGGGACTATTTTTATCTGTGTAGTGATACAACCAGCACCCTTCCATTACCTGCACCACACCCATGTTTGTACAGAGTCTCTACTCTTAATATACTGATATTCATGTGTAAACAGAGGCTTCAGTAACTCTGTTCATTGATGGATTACAATGTGCTTCTTGAGCACATGGTGACATGTGACATATTTCACACAAATAAAAAACTGTAACCCCCATCTTGCCCCTACCCCGAAAAATCCTATCTGAAGTAGGGTTAGGGGTTGTGTTTCATCATCGGCTAAGATTTAGGCCTGCGAGTTAAATCAATGGTAATCTTTTTCTGGAGGATTTCAATCAGTTTGTAGTGGAAGGGATTAACTTAGTGTCTTGCTGTATTTCTTTTGAATTTCGTGTGTTTGCTCCCCATCTCTCTGCAGCCGCCTCTTTGCATTTGTTTCCTTTCTCCTCGTTCCGTCTGCATGGTTTTGTATCTGTGTATATCATTGGCCTCATTTGATTTGTTGTTGATTGGTTGTTTTCTTTTCACGGAGCGGTTTCATTCGTTCACGTGTCATATTTTTGCTTTTGTGTTGTCTGGCTTTGTTTAGCTGATCGCTGCCTGCAAGGTTTGTTGTGAGGTTTTTGGTTATTGCTTTCCTTGTGTTTTGCTTGCTTGGATCCTGTGTTTTGTTTCTCTACTGAGCCCTGTACTGTATGAGGCAGGTTAAAATACTGAGGATATAATCAAACTGTCCAGGTTAGCCTACACCTAACAACTGCAAAGCGGTCTAAGTGCTCACACAATGGCATTTATCAGCTATAAGTTGACAAGTCACAAGCTAAAAGAAGGAAAGAAAAGCTTGCAAAATGACTTTTAAAGGCTTAAAGTTGAACTTGAATTACAATGGTGACTGCCAATTAAATTAATGTGTTGCTTAGATCTTTTCAGGAAGTATAATACATAGTGTAACTTTAGCCTTCTTCTGTAATTCTTGTGGTAAAGCAGTTGGTTCTTATATTGTATAGCACTTGTGAGTTTTCAAAGTGCTTTATACAACATGCCTTATTCACCCAAGCACTTCTTTTTTAATTCTAAGTGCCTTCTAACTAATACTCACACTCCGATGAATGCATCAAGGCTAATTCTGGGTTCTCTGCAAAGATACTTGCAGACTTGATTAAACCACTAACCTGCTGATTGGCAGATCAGGAGGCTGGTACCTCCTGAGGTGTTCAACAAGTGAAGTACTTGTAAGGCCTAAAAGGTCACAGATATCCAGTTCTCCGATACAAACATTTTTTATAGCCATAAGTCTTTTACACATGCATGTCAGAGAAATCTAAAAGTTTTAAAATTTCTCCATGCAAAATGCGTTGTAGCATGTTCTCTGAGTCGTGAGCAGTTAATCAATATGATGTTGTAACCCAGTAAGAAGTGAACAAGCTTCTGGTTTAGGTTGGAGTGAACTGTAACCACGTCCAGTATCTTTTTGTTGCTTTTATCGTCCTGGATCTTTCTGTGTCAAGTTTCTGTGTGATTCTGTGTGAAGGCACTTGTTGTTTTATTTTGGTAGTCTTTTGACTTCTGTTGTTTCGTTATCATTAATTAGTTTCACCTGTTTCTTGCTCCCCAGCTGTTTCCACTCCTCATTAGTGCACAGCATGTTCCTCTGTGTATATTTATATATATCTTTCATTTAGACCAGGGGTCTCGAACTCCAGGCCTTGAGGGCCGGTGTCCTGCAGGTTTTAGATGTGTCCTTGATCTACCACAGCTGATTTAAATGGCTAAAAGACCTCCTCAGCATTTCTTGAAGTTCTCCAAAGGCCTGGTAATCATTTGATTCAAGTGTGTTGACCCAAGGTGAGATCTAAAACCTGCAGGACACCGGGCCTCAAGGAGTTTGAGACCCCTGACTTAGACCTTGTCGCATTGTGCTGTCATTACTTTGTATCTTGGACTTTGTTTTTATCGTCCAAATAAACAGCTTGTCTTTTGTTTTATCAAGAGTGCCTCTGATGTCTGCGTTCATTTTTCACAGTCAGTTAGACAGCAGATGTTAACAACCTTCAGCCTACTGAGCCTACCATTTACTGGGAAGTGTTAAGTAACTCTAATGTGGTGCCAACCAAGCTAACGAGGTCCTTGGAAAGCAAATATCACTTCTGAGAGAAACTCTGGTTTCTGTAAAACAGAGAAATGGTGAATATTTGACTGTCCAATCACACCCACAGTCTTGCACTGGTCAGTGGGATAAAACTTTATTCGGTGTAAATGAGCTGTCTGTGCAGTCTTAATGTTTCAACAGGCAACTCGCTGTCAGAAAAATCTCATTAATGCAGTTGCGTATACTTTTACTTATCTTTGTGTGTATGTTTCTGTCTGCAGACACTTTCTCTGCTGCTGATGGGAGCTGGAACCAAATTTCTTGAATGTGTCATCAGACTTGGCCATTAAAGCTGATTCTGATGCCTTCACCGCTCTAGCGGTTTTTATTTTTCTGGCAGAAGGATGGTTTGTGTGGGGGGACTGAATCAAAATAAACTACAGCGTATGCTCGTGGTAATGAAGGAATATGTCACTCACAGTTTTTAATAGTTTCTGGACCACAGCAGAGCTCAGAAGCACCGGGGAGTCCGATTTAGGACTTTGGAGAATCTGGTTTTGGCCTTTTAATTGCATTTGGTGACAATTAAAGAAATCTAGCATATCAACTGACTTTTCCAATCATTCAGCGCCCGTTTCTAAATTGCAGAATCAATTTTCACCTCGCTAATAGGTGTGAAACGAGAGCAAGCACTCCCAATGAAATGCTGGCAGGGCTAGGGTGTAATTAAGAATATTGTACAATGCAAATGTGATTACGGCTGATTATTAATAGACATTCATTTCCCTAATGTAACGCTTTGCCCTCGTCCTTTTATTACCCAGACAGAATAAAAAGTTCCTTGTTGAATATCTTGAAAAGAGGCTTACTTCTCATTGTCGTAGTAGAGCTTCCCAATGGCCCACGCCACGATTATCGGGAATGGTATACCTGAAAGGCAAAAAACCCCCACAAAATGACAGGTGCTTCTTTCATCTTTCTCTGCTATTCAAATCACAAAATATCACTCCAGGGATTTCATCCTGGAATATGAAATCCTTTTATTTTTTTTAAAGCACAGCACCAGTGGCTGCCAAGCTCTGTCAGGAGCAATTGTTGCCTGTGTGCCGTGATCCACAGATGCAAGCCAAGACTTGTCACCATCCGAATGTTTCTTTGTGAATGAATAAAAAGCTGGACTCCGGCTGATGATAATGCGGAGTGATCTTGTGATTTACCGACTTAAAGAAGCTTAATAAAGCAGAAAACAGCCATCACTCACTTTTAAATGATACTAACAGGAGCATCAAAACTCTACGAGCCAACGAGTCACACATTTAAGTCAAATCTCTGGAATATTTTCACGCTGCAGGAAATTTACTGTCACCAGCAGGAAATTCTCCCCTCACAGCCACAGATTACTTGATAAATTACATTTTTCTTGTCGTTTTCTCCTCTTGTCCGCCTCCTGACTCGTGGAAAGCAATAATGTGTTCCCGAAGCCAGTGATCCAACATATAGCGAAGCACAGAAAATCTGACCTTATTTATTTTCATGATATGTGCTGCGGTCTCTCTTTCACACCGAGCCTTCACATCATCCCCGGAGGGAAATGTAATCCAGCTAGACAATACACCTAATCTCAACAACTCAAAGTTTAGTTTGACAGTGTGAAACAGGCTGTCAGTGAACTCCACACCAGGGCATTTTCCAGCTGCCTCCTGCTGTTTGATAAAATAGCATCTGATATTCAGGTACTTCTCTTGAGATTAAACTCACAGGAGCTCTGAAATTTATAGTTGGACTCTGAGATATCTTTTTGATAATCTTCTTAAGATTTTAGTCACACAGGCCTACAGGCTGGTCAGCGACCCCCCGGCAACTACAGCTTTTTTTCTACTGACCGCCGGTTGGCAGGGAGTATCGATGTTCGTAGGCCTGTGTGACTGGGTGTCATGATCTGGGTGAGTTCAAGTAATTTTCCACAGCATCAGCTCTCCTCCCCTGGGTGGAGCCCTCCTCGCTCCTCACCTAGTGTCAATTACTCCAGCAGTATTTATGGCCAGCGCTCACAATGAACCTTCGCCAGATCGTCTGCTTACCATAGTTAGTTCTTCACCACGCATTTTCTGTCTAGTGTTGCTCTGCTTGTTTTGATAAACTCTTTTTCTCCTGTTTCTTAGTCGGCAACTGGCTACCTCCTCCAACTTTCGCCATAACCGCACTTCAGGATCCTGGTCTGTTGCTGCTGGAGAAACTCCCTCTCGTAAACTGCCATCCTCATCTGCCTGCCTCCCTGCGCACCCTTGACGCACGCCGTATTCACCCGGTCCCTCCTCCAGCTGATCTCCACCTGTAGTCACATAAGACCGCTTAACTCAAAATCTTGGATCCATTCACTACTACGCGAACCACCCTGATAATTATCTCCTTTATTCCAGTGTTCCTGTCCACCATAGCTCTCAACGCCCGTCCCTCCCCCCTGCTATTCCTGCGACCTGACTCGGCTTGTGCTCTCACAATCACTATAGACACACTTCACTATATCTAGTCATTGCCCACCATTGCATTAGTAGTAGCTCACCTTTCCCTGTCAAAGACGGTTGAAAATAAGATCAATTAGGTTAACATCATTAACCATCATAAAAACAATATATAACTTAGTGTTTCCAACAATAAATTTAGGCTCCAATCAAATACGACTATATATTTGCTGGTGACTGCAAAATGAGCATTTACCAACCAGCTGGTGAATCGTTGCTGGAGAATGTTGAGAAGTTGGTCTCAAAGAGTTATTGCAAAACTTAAAGTTTTACTACTGCTCAGCGGTTAGTCAGTTTGCAGACAAGTTGTGTCTTCCATGTAAGCAACTGGTGATTGATGCAATCACCTAGCGAGTAAAGCAATTAAAAAGGAGGTTTTTTGTGTAGGATGGTTTTTTTTGCAGTTCTTTGCAACTAATACCACCTGGCGACAGATAAAATTTGGTAGGTTTGTCTTGATTCCACCTGTTTTTCTGGTTGCCAGATAGCCGCCAGCCTGGGTGACTGGGGCTTTAAATTATAGTCCTGTTAAAGGGACTGGATGCAAAGTTTAGCACTAACCTTGGGCAGGTATTTAAAAAGTAAATAAAGAAAGTACATATCACATTGATAATCACTCTTGTAAACAGCCAGGTAGATCAGGTCTTTCTGCAAGACAACCTGCGTCAGCAGTGAGGTGAAACAACTAAGATTACAAGGTGAGTAGACAGACCACAATCTGTGTCACAGATATTTGGCTTTTCAAACAGTGCTCTCAAGAGACGGGGACAAACTGCACTACCTTTCAGATAAAGAAATCTAATCAGTTTATCGTTTCTTTAATGCAAACTGTTCCTTAATTTAACCATCGGTATGTTTTCTACTTTAATATTGTTTGTAGTTAGTACCTGTCAAATGCCTTACACAATATTCTTGGGAGCTATGAGAGCAAAGCTGTCCAATAGTCCAGAGCAACTTCCACTCCCAAGTTCATTTCATCAAACAAAAATGGTTTTCAGTGTGAGGACTTAAAAAGAAAGGCTAAAGGTTTAATCGTTCATTTTCTCACATTCTGTAAAGGGGGCTATTTTTTTCTTCTTCGTTTTTTTTTCTTTTCAGTTTCTGGTTCTCTCATCAGGAAGTTTCAAAAATGTTCGTAGCATTTGCTAAACAGACTCTCTTTGTACTAAGAAACAAAGGCTCATATTTCAGAAGGGTATTGGGCTGAGATTGCACATACAACACATATTTCAAAAAAGTTGGGATGCTGTGTGAAATGTAAATAAAAAGGGAATGCAATAATATGCAAATCTCATGAAACAACATTTTACTCACAATAGAGAAAAGAAATCAAGATTTAGCTGAGAAAATTCACCATTTTAGGGAAAATATTGGCTCATTCTGAGTCTGATGGCAAAAACAGGTAAAAAAAAAAAAAAAACTTGGGACAGGGCCATGTTTACCATTGTGTGACATCCCCTCTTCTTGTAGCAACTGTTTACAAAAGTCTTGGAACTGAAGGAGACCAGGTTCTGGTCCTATTCTCCAAATGTTGTCAGTTGGTGAAAGGTCAGAACTGCATGCAGGCCAGCACCCAGATTCAGATGCTATGAAGCTATGTTGTAACAGATCCAGCATGCAGTTTACCTTTGTCTTGCTGAAATATGCAAGTCTTTATCTAGACAGGAGCATATGTTGCTCTAAAATCAGTATAGAGTCAACCCCTAAATTCACGGAGGTTATGTTCCTAAAGAACCCGCGAATTGTGAAAAACCATGAATTTTGGATGTGGTCCAAAAAAATACCTAGAAATACCTATTTTTTTATGTTATTTTATAGTTTAAACCCTAAATATGTGTTTGGGCAAAATGAAAAACATGAGAACATACTGAAACCCCCAAGACGAGGTAATCTGTTATGATGTAGGAATGCTGGACTGCAACTGGTAGAGATGCAATAAGAAGAGATGAATGACTGAATAGCTGATGGCTACTTTCAAACCTCCTGCCTCTGAGTACAGGAGTATTTCATCATCCCAAGCGGCATTTTCCTCAAAAAAAAAAAAAAATTACAGCGAATACTTGCAGTGAGGATTTCTGCGAACACTTATAAGATAGCTTCCAAGGAAAATGCTCTGAACTGCAACTTTCAGCATTGATGCACCTTTTTAGATGTGCAGACTGGCAGTGGCTCCCGGGCTGGGCAGATCCCAAAGTACCTGAAATGAAGAGGAAAAGAAAAGAAGAAAATAAGACTACCAGGTATTTGTGAAGGGGGCATATATAGACTGAAGGCTGGAAGGGCGTTAATGAGATGTGGTCCTGCTCCTGATGTTCAGATAAAATATCTCCACTTAAAATGAGCTTTGACCTAAAGAAAAGTAATGGGATTAATGGGGACATGGGATTTTTTAATTAGGAAAGATTAGGAAATCTAAACACAGCGGTTCTAGCAGTTCTAGGGTAAACAGCAGAAGCAGATGGTATTACACATTACAAAGCAATCTACCAGGCCTAATTGGCCAGTGCAGTGTGTTGCCGGTTGGCGTCATATGGCATTGTGGAAAAATTTAATCCAGTTAAACCTTTTTGTTCAATGACCCTGCATGTTTTCCCCAGAGCTCTGTGAACTAGAGACTGGTCGCACCACCAGACTGGTCACAAAGAAATGAATGAAAGGACTTCGTAAAGCTGGACAGAACATTGCTTCACTCACACGTTAAGCGAGGTTACACAAGAGGACACAAACAGAAGCGGCATGCATGCTCACTGCATGCATATTAGAGGAGGAGTTATGCTGCAGGATGTAAAGTTGGGCAAATTGGTACGTTTGTGTTGCCACTGGAATCCAAACTAATGGTGACAAATTTTACACAATCTCTGCTTTTAGCTAGAGAAGAAAACTAAAAACTGTTTAAGTCAATAAGACTATAAGTGATTGGTCTCAGTGTGGTGGGTCTATTATAGTAAACTATAGACCCTCAACACCCACCTGCTCAGATTACAGAGACTGAACACTGGGCCAGACAAAGCTCATGAGAAGGGCGAGACATGGGTTACAGCAAAAGTTTTTGTGGACCAGATGTGGCCCAAATGTCTTAGTACACCTGACATCTGACTCACAGAGGAGCTGTGGCTGAATTGAGGCAAATAGAAACTCCCTAAGTCAAGGGCAAGTACAGGACTAGAAAAGAAATCAGCTGTGAATCAAGCAATAAATGCTGTGTGAAGAAATATGTAAAAAAGAAAATGTAGAAAACAAAACTTTGCTCGAGGAAACTCTGTCCTTTTACAGCCATCCAGGGAGTTTCGGCAGAGGTTAGTACACCTATAAAGGGACACCAGGAATGACTTCTGAATAAATATCATGCCACGTGGCTGTATGTTGTTGAGATAATCAACTGATATAGTTTAGAAGCTCATCTTGAGTCATATAATTTGCATTTTCCCATCATGCGGAAATAGAATAGAAACAGCTAAATAATACCAAAGCATTTAGTGGAGCTCATTAAACTGATACAAAAAGCTGCATCACACTAACAGACCTTTTATTTTACCAAGTTTTATATATGTTTTTAATTTCCTATTAGATTTTAATTTGCCATTAGATGTAGCATACATGACATGAGTATAAAAGATAAAAGACACTGCAAATAAATAAAACCCTCAAAAGCAGGCCAATAAAACATGTTCAGGTTCATGTTCATCTGAGTTCTTACCATGAGCAGCACAACTTGAAGTGTCAAGGATAAAGACCAGTAAAACCACTCTGAACTGTAAGCTAGGGATTGCCCTCCAGTGGTGAAAGGAGAGGGAGTTTCTCAGTAAAATGGGGCAGAGCAGTTATCCATACCTTACTGCAAGTATTCATACATCAAGAGAGAATATAATTATATAATTGCACCGTTTTAGCACAGAGCATGGTTAAACTATCTTTACGTTTTGTTTTTTTTAAAATTCATTTCGTTAATCCGACATTTAACAGTGCGGTTTTGTTTGGTGTCCCAACTACAACAAAAGTTAGTAAAGTTCAAGGTTTTTGTTTGCTTCAATTGAAAACAAAAATAATGTACTGTGACTCAATGCACGCATCTGGATTTCCTCTGGGTCAATTGGGGGGGGAAAATGAAAGAAGTCACCCAGAAATCACCAAAGAGATTAAAACTCCACACAAAATAAAAGACACATTCTTGCCTGGTAGCATACACTATGTCTGGAAAGCAAATACTTTGACTTAGTTTCATTATTCTTTTTTCTTTGTCTGAGCTGCCTTCCTTTGGATCATTTTCACATCTTCTTCTGGTTCCCTAAAGACAGTTTTCACAACAGCATGCCAAAAAGAGGTCATTACTAAAGCTTCACCAGTCCTTTTGAACTCTCATAGTGGCATTTTTCAAAAGGTTTTATTGTCTTCTTTTTTATTCTTTTCTATCTTAAAACTTGTCATTTAATCACTTCCCATCCATGCTATACTGCTAAAACGACACTCAGGTAAGCACACACTGCTGCCCTCCACCCGAACAATGTGTCCCAGATTCCCCGTCGTACCGTGGGAACTGTTCCTGTGGAGAGCACTACATTGTGTCAAAGAAATTGTCAAGAGGGACAGTGGGATAAAACAGGAGTGGACCCAATTCATTTAGCTGACACACAGTGTCCTGTTCGTGTAACATCACCCGTCTCGACCTGAACTGGGCCAGAATGGAAGCATCTGATTGTTCCTCTCTGGGGTGCAACCGCAACTACAGACTGAGGGCACTATTATTCAAGCCTCTCTGCTACACTGACATTTAGCTGAGTCATCTCAATTAAAGCCTGACACAAAGGACAACAAATAGCCTCTTTATGTTTCCACGATTGGGTGAAGACGTTTATCAGGATGTTATAGAATGCACATATGCTGTCAAGCTTATTTTCACGTTCCCTTTTTTAACTGTTTGTCATTAATAGCAGGTTGTGGTATAATTAATTTTTAGAAGTTGTAACAAAAAATAAGAATGTGTTAGTGAAAAGGTAGCTTGCTGTTAAGAAAGGCTACACTCACAGGACAAAACTGAGATCTGAAACTTATATATATACAGTTATACAGTTGATGTTGGATATACAGTTTTTCACCTTTTTAGTATATTTGAAATTTGTTTGTGAATAAATGTCTGTGTAGGTTCTCAGTCATCCAGGTCATCGTAGTTTAAGGAGCTGTAAGGAAAAGACGTCTGGACTTCTTTAGGTTGCTTGAAGACGTTTCACCTCTCATCCGAGAAGCTTCTTCAGTTCTAGGGTCAAATGGTGGAGAGTCCCATATGCCCACTCACATCCTGGGCCATCTGTCCTCTGGAATTCACATGATAGGGTGAGGCCAGGTTTCACAATGAGTTCACCTGAAACCATGGCTGATTGAGACCCACACCCGTTTTCACACCTCGTGTGATTAGGCAGAGGATCAGTAAGGGGCCCATTGTCCCTCTACGAGGGACACTCCCACAAGGCTTAAATATGGGACTCTCCACCATTTGACCCTAGAACTGAAGAAGCTTCTCGGATGAGAGGTGAAACGTCTTCAAGCAACCTAAAGAAGTCCAGACGCCTTTTCCTTACAGCTCCTTAAACGTTTGTGAATAAAATGAAAAAGGCTCAAAGTATGGCAGGCACTTGACACTTTGAAAATTAAAACGATCAATAGTTTGATCAAAAAATATTAAAGAAGTTAGTAAAAATGTTTCTTTGCAGCACTATTACAAATAACAGAGTAATGAAAATTACTATGCCACCACTTTTAATGTAACAATCCATCTTTTTTTATTTGTTTTTCTATGCAATGTGAAACAACTTAGTACAACCCTGAACTGAAGGTATCTACTTTGTCACATGAGACAGAGAGAGCACAAAATCCTCACATTTTAAAACCAAAAACTAATTTTGCTGCTAAATTTAAAATTTTCTTTAACAATAACACCTTTCCAGTTAATTTTCTAATAATTTCATCGGTGAAAATAATTTCAGGGCTTAGAGCCTATGAGAAGTTTCCAGCCTTTAAAATTTCAGAGTAAAACAAACTTTTACTACAGTTTGACCTTAACTGTTTGAGTGTACCCTACTCTACTCAGGTCAAAGGGAGGTTAATTAAACAGCATGAAAAGGTGCCAACACCCACACAGGAAATTAAATCATTGACTTTGCTCTTTGACCTTTGGACTAAGCCTTACCTGCAGGGAAATTGAACACAGATGTCTTGCAGAATAAACAATGATCTTGTGATACAGAGAGGTACATGTTCTTCTAGCAAAAATGCTTTGAAATCAGATGAATGCCTAGTAATCAAATTATTTCTTGTAATCACTGGATGGAAATGCATACACGCCGTGTTTCCCTCTCAGATGTATCTTTGATTTCATGACTGTTTTACAGAGCAGCCAAAGGCCGGGTGTTGTCAATAAATGTCCAAAGCCATCATAAGACAAGACCCAACCAATTCTGACACCATGAAATTCAGCTCGGAAGCCCATTGTTTGAGGCTGTATGATAATTGGTGTTGGCCTTGGTTGCTATTTATGTAAGAGGGGCTTGTTTATTCATCAGGAGTTCAGCTTGTACGAAAGCCTCATCTGATCTCAATGGCTCCATTCTTGTGTGAGTGGCTAAAGCCTCTTTCGAACTTCAAACATGAGGAGCCTCCCGCTCAGGCAAACCAGCCCAGCGATCTGCAAAAACTAAAATGTAATCATTCTGCACAGGCTGAAGCGGAACAGTGAGGAAATCTGAATAACATGAGGCCTGCTTTCTATTAGTATAACCCACAGTGTTATGTAAGTTTTATTCTCCTTTACATTTGGTAATCAGTCTGAGGAACACATGAGTACATTGTGTTCCCAGTGCAGTGAGGGCAAAAAATAATATGTTTCATCTGTTGCCATAGCCCCACAAAAATCTACATAGAACTGGCTGTGGACTTGTTTCATTTCCACTGACCTGTTAGCAGAGCTTTCTATGTGCTGTATGACTCCAAAGAGAAAAGGGCCACACACAGCTGAGTCATTGTTCTGAATAGAGGGGGCCCAGAGTGTGCAAAGCCTCTTAGGGAGCGTATGGCCGTAAGCCCCTTTGACTGTACTCTCTGCACTGGCAGACTCTGAACCAGGTGGAGTACAAGCATCAGTGTAACACCATAAACTGCAGATTTAAACCCTGCAGAAACAGTTCAGTACACATTGTTTAAGTTTTATTGTTAAGCTGTGCATGACAAGCTAATGCACACCCCCACTGATGACGTGAAAGGTGACGAGGATTATCTAAGTGAGAAAATTGGACAGGTGCTCTGACTCGCTGAGCACACTGCTCTCCCAAAAGGCCAATTTCATCCTATTTTTCTCTGCAGATCATACTGGTTCCCAGTAGAGTCAGCCACGCCAGAAAAGAACATAATCCTCATGCAATGAGCTGCTCTGCAATCACTTTGTTCTCATTATTAGGGTTTCTTTGCACCGACAACAAGAATGATGAATGCAAAGTTGATATGTGCTGGTACATCAAGTCACACTGTGATGTTTTAGCTTATGGTCTATGACAGGAGCCACAGATGTAAGAGAGAAATGACAGCCGCCATTCATCGCGTGCTTCTGTGAATACAGTGTCTCTTTAAGGGCTTCTTGATTAAGCTGATCTCACCATCATGCTGGCTGTGTCACATGGCTTGCCATATGCCAATCACTGGGTAAGTGACACAGACACCGGGCACAGTAATCCTGGCAACCCTCGAAGCCCTTTGAGCTCAGCTGAGAGGGAAAGTGGTCAGCCCCAAGTTATGTGAGAGGCACACACAAGGTTAAGGAAATGTTGAGGGTGATTTATCTACACATTTGGTAAATCTCTCAAACACTCTATTCAGTTATAGTTTAAGTTTCATCCATAAGTAATTTCTGATTTTATATTATAACCTAATGATTGCATTTAATTTTAAAGTGGCTGCACTTTGTTCTTGACTGGTTGGATTTTCTCTTGATTAGAATTTATATTCTCAGGCTTGGTTCTAGTTTACATTCAATGCTTTGTGCATTCTGCCCCTCCTGTGTCTCGTCAATTCCCTTTCATTGTGTTTTATTTTGTTTTATGAGTTTTGTTCAGTTTTGCTTCCCTTGTCTTGTCTTCCTTTGATTCTTGCCAGCTATTTCCCAACCAGCTTTCCATGCTTGTTATCCTATATGCATCTGCATCTCCCTCAGATTATTGTCACGTTCTCCCTCATCTCTGTTAGTGTATTCCTAGTCAGTGTGTTGTTTTTAGTTTTCAGTCCATTTTGTTTCATCCAAAAGTGTCCAGCAAATAGCGCTGAAAGATTTTTTGAGTTAGTTCTGCTTCCCGAGTCCTGTTTTTAGGTCCTAACCTGGCTGCTGCATGATGAAACATGACGGCAATTGTTTTTGATGTATTGATTATTTTTTGGAGCATTCACTGGAGAAAAAAGAGAGCAGTTGTTTCCATTCATGTTGCCCTGATTTCATTTATGTGGCTCTCTTCACATGCAAACAGGTATGTCAGTAGGCCAGTGAAGGTTCAGCCTTTTTATGATCCCTACAATCTAGACTGAGATGATGCAATGGAAATATGATCCATCCACTTCCTTATTCATGTCTTGTGGGTTTGAAATATCCACCTGGAGAATGCTTGGAGTTTTAAGGGGACCACTGAGCAGCTTCCTTTCAAAAACATAAGAATGTGGCCACCTCTTCTTGCCTGAAAAAATATTTACTTGGGTCGTTTCAGACTGATATGATTGTTTACTTCAAGGGCTTGTTGGGAAAGGTAAATGAGCAATCAAATGCAGGTAAATCTGCAATTCTTATTAGAGAGGGCATATTTCTCCTATATTGACTTCTCTTCATTCGCTCCCTGTTAAATCCAGAATCAAATTCAAAATCCTGTTTGCCACAAACAAGGTCTTGTAAAATCAGGCTGCATCTTATCTTAATGACCTTAAGATAGTACCATATCACCTCATTAGAGCTCCTCCCTCTCAGACTGTTTACTTGTGATTCCTAGAGTATGTAGAATGGATGGCAGAGCCTTCAGCTTTCAGGCCCTTCTTCAGTGGAAACAACTTCCAGTTTGGATTCAGACAACAGACATCCTCTCTAATTTTAAGATTAGACTTAAAACTTTCCTTTGTAATAAAGGTTATAGTTAGGACTGGATTGGGTTGCCCGGAATCCTCCCTTAGTTGTGCAGCAGTAGTTCTGGGCTGCTGGTGGATTCCCATGATGCACAGTATTCTTCAGTCATCTTTTTAATTTTCTATGTGTTTACACACCCCCAACCATTCACCGCCTTCCCTGAGCCTGGTCCTGCTGGGTCCGGGTTTTTCCTTCCCACTGTTGCCAAAGGGAGTCATATGATTGTTGGGGTTTTCTCTGTTTTCTATTTATTATTTTAGCATCTTTACCTTACAACATGAAGCACTGTTTTTGCTCGTTTTAATTGTTCTGTATTGTCTGCCTGACCTTAACAGTTCCAACACAAAGTGACTAGAATGAAATCGATCCATTATGATATTAGTCTTTTTGAGGAACTACGTAGATTCTCCATGATAGGGTAGGGGTAAGCCAATAATTTTCTGGATGATATTCATCGCCCTCTGGAGCTGATTTTTCTGTACAACTGTGCAACAGGAA
>VUQR01009270.1:17742-28774 GCA_015108515.1 Hemichromis elongatus | reverse complement strand
GACGGGCACGTCTCACCGCATTGACCCCTGACAGCTGCTGGCCCATGTTCATGACGACTATGGAGATCAGCTGCCAGCGAAGAGAGCGCTGGGACAGCAGGGAGAGCACACTCAGGTGACCTTCGGCAAAAGCATACAGTAACATAATACTCATTTTATTTTCAATGTGTAGTGTAGTTATGTGCAACATCGCACTTTCTTACCTTTTGTTGCTTTCTTCTCATCTCCTTTCTGGATGAGCATGTACCTGGGGCTCTCAGGGAAGAAGGGGAGCAGCAGGAGCTGAATTGCAGCAGGAATACCAGTAAGGCCAAGCATGAGGGTCCAGCCTGGACACACACAGGGGACACAGACACCCTTTTAAACCTATTCTTAAGGCCAATTCTCAGCATCTGATAAATAAATGACTGAACATGTACAAACTTGAGTACCTGTGCTGTTTCCCAGAATGTTTCTAATGCCTAACACTTGAGCGCAGAGGATGCCAACAGTAATGAAGAGTTGTGGAACAATGCCAAGAGCTCCCCTCAGGTTTTTGGGAGCGATCTCACCCAGATACATGGGCACCACATTGGAAGAGAGACCTGCAGATGGCAAAGCATACATGGGTCAACCACCTCAACCTACGCCTGATCAGTAACCTGGGCTGTTGTTAAAGCTAGAGCTGACCTGCACAGACGCCTACTATAAACCTGGCTACAATGATGATCTCGTAGGACTTGGCGATCTCACTGACTCCCATCATTATAGCAGGGACAATGGAGAAGATGTTGTTGAAGAGGAGGGTGCCCTTCCTGTAGCAAGGATGAAGCATTAGTTGCAAGAAACATGCAGAGCGTGTTAAACTACACGTGAAACAAAGCAGATTCTTACCTCCCAAGTTTGTTGACCAGGGGGGCCACCATCAGAGAGCCGAAGAAGCCTCCGAGAGGGAACATGGACACGGAGAGAGACCACAGCAGAGTCAGGACGTTCTTCTCCATCGGGCTGTGGTAACGCTCCATGTAGGTGGTATTATAAAACTGCTGCATGAGCTGAAAAGAGCAGGAGAGCACTGATAGGAACAAATCATCTTCCCAGCGAGTTAAGTTTTTCTTTCTTTAATTAGCTTACCTGGGATGGAGAGTTGACTACAGACACATTGTAGCCGTACTGGAAGGACGAACCAAAGGCAGCTATGAGTGTTGCCAGCGCCAGGACTACAGTTAGTCTCTGTTTTTGTTGGGGAGAGGGGGACAACATCAGAGCACTGTTTGAAAAGTCAAAAAAGAAAAAAAAGGAAAAGGAAATGTGACCATGGTTGTGATCACACGTGGACTGTAACTCACCCCTTTCCTCTCCACAGACTTTCCCCATTCTTCGTTGTCCGCCATGGCTGTGTTTTCAGCAGTAATAACAGAACACTTTGTTATTACTGTCCGCTGGATTCTGCCTGCCCTTTGGACACCAGATTAGAGAGCGCAGCATTGGTTTATGGTTATCGCACTCATGTTGCTGACTGTGCTCTTAGGTTAAGAAAGTTTTTCTTAATACAACAGACCTGAAGGATTAAAAGCTTACTTTAATGTTGATATCTAAATCTTATATTGCACAGTATCCTTGACTAAGATCAGTGGCTGCTGGTGTCATTAAAGGAAAAAATGATAAACATAAGGGATCTTTATTGCTGATCCATGTGCAGGCTGCACTGCATCAGATGGATTTATTAAAATTTTACAACAACCACGACTTCAGCATTGGCTGTCAAACAGTTTGAAGGGTTCATCAGCTTTCACCTCTCATCGATGACACTCGAAAATTGTTTGTTTGTTTGTCTGTGCACAAACACCACAGCTGTAAACATTTCTTTTTCCTTTTTGTTTGCTTTGCCTGAAATTTGTCATGCACCACATCGTCTCTTATCTCTAAAGCTGAGCCTGCTCGTCGATACAACGTCCCTAATGCTATTTGCTCCTGGAGCTGAATGTTACTTGCTTCAATGCACAAACAAAAAGAGAGAAAAAAAGCAAACAAGTACATTTCAGAAATACTTCTGCTCAGAGTAAAATATTACTGAGGCAGTTTTAGAAGAGTAGAGTTTTACTGAAACAAGTTTTTCTTTCCATCAGGCCACTTTTAATACAGATAATCAAACCAATAATTTTGTTTTTAATACATGTAGGTAATTGAAAGAGCAAATGTTTACTACACAGTTGTGCTATTTTAAATTTGCAGTTTTATAGAAAAATCTTTTGATTTTAAATAGAATTATTTATGTAAAGCAGCAGGTTTCATCAAAAGGTTCGTTTTAGATGTAAAAAGATGCAAATAATGCCCTTTACTCCTTCTGATATAAAGTGGTTTGGCTTGGATGGCAGTCAAATCCCACCTGAGAGAGGGAAGACTTTAATAAATCTGGCATCAGATGTGATAAAATAAACTCCACCAACCTTCCTCAAGTCGTATCGAGATGCTGACGTTACTTTTGTTTACATTATTAGTGTAAAACTACAGCGAAAAGCTGTGGGCTTGAAGTGAAAGGTTAAGGCCTTGAAGTCAGGTTGACACAGGGTTATGGTGGACAAAGTTATTGGGCATTTCCTTCGAAAGCATACATTTTAACATTATAGGGGTTTACATATAGAACCAAGTGTAACCTTTATTCGGTTACACTTGTTTACACGTCACTTTTTTTTGCTTATTTGTGGCGTGGTCACGGTGGAAGAAGCTAGTGGAGCTATCATTGTTGCTGGTAGCATCCCACCAAGGTGGTAAAGTGGGTAAAGTGCAGGTTCACTCCCACTTTGAATCCTCACTGACATGTTTAAAAAAGATTTACAGTCAGTTTAAGGGCTTAACATGCACACAGCATTGCCCGTAATAAAATGCTATCATGATAATGACAGCGTTGTGGAGACATGTGAAGGTGTTGCTGTGAAGGTGGCAACAAAAAAACACAATGTCTTGCTTTGGTTTGCAGGCAATTCCAGGAGGTTTTCTAAAAAGTGATGAAGGGAGACCTAAAACCAGTTTTTTTAGAAGTGGCCTGGAAATCTGGAAACTCGATTTTCAGGTTTTGTGCAATACCTCATGCTTTACCGCAGAGGTTGCATTACATAAGAAATCACACAAAGTTAAAGCTACTTCCGGCTGGTCCCTTATTCACAAGAGGTCGCCACAGTGGGTTGAGACACAAGCACCAAAGGATTTGTGTCTCCTCGCAGAACCAAACCAGGGATCTTTTGCCAGGTTAGGCAAATGTGTAAAGCATGTCACTGAGGGAACTACTGAGTGCCAATAGACAAGTAAAAAATCACAGGCTTGAAATTCTTACAGAGAATACTGAGGGTGCCACCTAAAGTGCTTTGTAATAACTGTTATACCCCCCCCCCCCAAAAGCATGTAAATAACACAAATTATTAAGTACAATGATGCAGACTGAAGCAGACTGATCGATTCTACATGGCAGCACTTTTATAGCTATTATTCACCAAAAGACCAAAGAAAATAATAAATGATGAATAACTAACTAAATCAATAAAAGGCAGTCATAAGCATATTTTGTCTGATTTTCAGACATTTCAAATTTACAGTGAACTGCAAATGAACAAACACAATGGGGACACAACATGTGGCAGGGTGGAAAAACACCAAGTACCTTAACTGAGATTTAGTTTCTCTAACATGCTATGAAGCAGAACCTCACAAACTCATTGATAATTACGCAATAGTTATACAGTTCAGACTTCGTTTATTTCCAAAACAACTTTACAAGCAGTTGAAAACAAATCTAAGAATTCAACCTTAAATATTATGCTTGTTTTTACCAATATAAGTAACCTATCCTAAGATGTACTTTAAAAAATAACACATTTTCACGTCAGTTTGAAACTTACGTGCTGTGTCAGATCAGTCCAAACACAGTGAGACAGAGCTGATGAACTTTAAAACTGATGGTTTCTTTGTTTCCCCTGTGCAAAGAGATCAACAAAAACAACACAAACAGAAATGCAGCTAAATAAATAAATAGCATTACTGTCATGGACTATGGATCAAAGTATTATCAGAGCATTCTGCATCCTCCTCGTGTTTTTTGTTCGAAAAGGTGATTTTGGTTTTGTAGATAGACCTCCTTCTTTCCTAAACACGAGACAGGATGCTAGCAAAATGGCAGCCGCTTTTTAAAGTAATTAAGCTAAAAAACAAAACAAAAAACAAAACAATAAACTTTCTCTATAACAGTAATTGTGTTTGATTCCTCTTTTGATTTCCATTTTGCACTTTGCACAAAAAAGTCTGACCAAACATCGTTTATGAGTAAATAACTGCAAAGTTGGCACTTACTGGACTTCAGCCACCACTCACACACTTGTAGCGATACCCCCACACGCATCACCTTCCAAATGACTGCGTGGATGTGAGCATGTAGGCAACAGACCAAACCATTGTGAGGCAAATAGGGTTTGGGAGGGTGGCGGTGGGGTGTGGGGCGGGGGTGTAAGGTGTGGGGTGGGGAAACTTGTCAGATATTAAAATGACTTGTTTGGCTTCTTTAAATAAATAAATCCATAGCATTCTTGTTTTTTATTGCATAATAATATCAGTACAGTGTTCAATTGTATTACTACATAGTTATACATATAAAGAAGAAGGATTAGGTTGGGACCATCATGTCGCCATGTAATTTGAAATCCATGGTTGCGCTGCACTGATAGGACCAAAATTTTCCAGAGGTATGAAAGGGGTGAGCACGCGGGGACACCCCAGACTCCACCACCTCTCTTTTAGCCACGCCCCTGTACAAACCAGGAGTCAACAGCCTGCTGACCCAGGAAACAACAGCTGCTGCCCCCCTCCTGTGGTATTTTATTTGTCTTTTTTTGTTTTTCTCCATTCCCCCCAGGTGGCCTACATTATCCAACCATCCCCCCCCAGGGATATTTGAAGCAAGCGACACTTCCATGTGTAGCAGGTCTACCTTGTTTGCTTTGGGCCTTTAACAGTGCTGTTCCCCTCTAATCCCAAAGACAAATATGATAAAACCCTAAAAGTTGCTGAGACGAATCAGGTTGCAGACTGTGCTGATGAGACTGTTTCATATTAAACATGGAAGTTAGAAATGCTGCATATTTAATGAGAGACTTTTGAATTTAATCTTCTTGGTAATTTTTTGTTCCCATTGTGTTATATGAAATGAGAGCTCCACATAGAAAATCTGCATCGGTAGTAGTCCCAGCATTGAACAGCTGGTGGCGCTAATGTGGTGAGTAATGCCACAACAAAGTGCACTTTCACTCGGATCTCAGCAGCCGCCTTTTTACTCACACACTAAATAAATGAGGAAACCAAATAGTAACCTGTATTCCTGCCACTGCTAATTCATTGCCTGTGGGGGACAATGAGCATGAGAATGGGCTCCGGGGACCAGTGACATTGCCTGTGTTATCCCCCCCTCCACGTTAACTTTACTGGTGAATGCTCACCCCTGGTATTGTAGCACAGGCTCTTCTTAATCTAATGAATTTGAGCAGGCTTAAAAGCCATCAGAGGAAAAAGCAGAAAAGTCTTTCTTAAGCGTCTCCCTCCTGACAAGTTACCTCAATGTCAGCCAAATCCCTGAACTGACACAACACATTACTTCCTGCAGGAAATACAGTAAGTGCTGGTCCTCTGTGCGTCCTCTTCCATCCACAAGGGTAAAAGACAAAAACTGTTTATTGGCTGTTTATTTTAGATGTCATCGGCACAAACAACATTCACATTTTCTCAGACTGGTTATTGATGGTCTGAGAGAATGAACTCTGCACTGTGTCCCATTTCTTTAGATCTAAGATAAAAATTAGATTGGAAGAAAACACAGTTAGGCCTGTGATGTACTGGTGACCCTTCCGAAGTGTACTCTGTGTGCACCCACTGTCAGCTGGGATAGGCTCAAGCCTGTTTTGATAAGAAAATGGATGGATGGAAAACTTTTTAGCTAAAAAAACCCTGTTTGCTTGAAAAGTTTAAAGCACATAAAAAGTGCAACTAGAAATAATATGTGGGAACTATCCCCACGCTCCTTTGCGTGTGCATATTAAAGCACAAAGAAAATAAAAATTCTGGAGCAAGCGCCATCGTAGCAAAATCGAGGCTTTGTGAATTTTAAACCAATATTTCAGAACTTTCGGAAGTAGAATCAGTGTCACTGGTTTCACCCACTCATCATTAGTAATACATTCAGCCTGCATTTTTAGTCAGGCAAATAAGAGCCACCCGCTCAAAGGAGAAGTAAGGCTCATGAGTGAAGCCTGAGTTTGAAGGAGGAAGGATGACATGTGATTATAGATCATGCAAAAAAACAAGAAAATAACAAAAACCCTGACCACGGTAATAGTAGTGATGCTAATTATGGTGACACAACAGATGCTGCTGATCTTATGAAACTGATGACTGAAAGATGTTGAAACCACCGCCTTGGGAAATAAGTAAAAGACTTTTAAATATAAAAGGAGAACAGCATTTGGAGCAAAGCTGGTGTATGTATGCATTTATTCCTTTAAATACAAAACTGCCTTTGCAGAAAATGTATCAATGATGATAATCTACTCAAAAATGTAACCGTATAGTATCTCCAGTGAAAGATAAGTCAAGCTAACAGACAGTTTAACGTACAGCTCTTTAGATGTGAGTAAATGCATTGCTCCTGTGTTTGCTTCAGGAGTAGTGTATTTGTCTTTTGGCCACATTTGTTGACGATACAAAAACAACAATAACACACACAAAAAAATGACAGTATAATTGTGACCTAAAGTGACAAATCTTTACCTTTTTCTCTATTGTTTGTAACATAACCGAGCCAACAAAAGTTTCTCCCCAAATTCACAATACTCGGATACTAGAACAACAAACAACAACAAAAATCCTTCACAGTGTTAACCTGAGTACAGTACATGGTAAGCAGAGCTCTTTAAGACCTCCTTCACTTTCTTTGGTAAAAATCATCAACACACACCAACCCAAAGAAAAAACACAAAACAAAATAAACACTTTACACATTTGACCTACAGGACAATAAATGCAAATAATGCTTCACCTTATGTGTAAATGATGTACAATCAGGCAGCAACACCCCATCACCCACAGTGTAGACACATGACACAAAAGTGCATGCAGTGCGGCTCAAGGGGGCTCAAGGTAAAGGTGGAGAACTCCTCCACCCTTCATGTAAACCTCTTTGCTTTGCCTTCATCTCCTCATTGCACAAAACAAAGTCTCATCTGTCGGCGCGGCCTCGTTCAGTGCCGTCTTCTTCTCTCCGGGCGGGCGCGTCCTCCTCGGGTAGCAGCCTGTGCGGGTGCTGCGCCTCCGCTCGACATGTGGTGCAGGAGCTGAACGCGGCGCAGAGGCGCGTGCGGATCGGCTGAGTGAACAAGACGAACATGACGCAGTTGGCTGCTCCCTGCAAGGTGTTGCCAATCCCCTGTAGGATCAGACGAAAGAGGGGTTTCAGATGAGAGCATCACGATGGGTTATTACAGAGGAATAAAAAGTCTTTATGAGTTTTGATGGCAAATGTCGATTCAACACGGTTTTATTTTACCATGCTTGTTTTATGGGCCAATAATACAACACATTTTCATTTATATTATTGTGTTCATAGTGCGTATTTTATGAACATTTACAGTGGCACTATGATGTAAACACACACAGACACATATACACTCTCAGTCCCCTGGACTGTTTAAAGTTTAAACTCACGTGCAGCGTGACCAGCGCTGGGTTCTGTCTGACATTTGAGTCGGTCAGCAGCAGGATGAAGCGCACTGTGCTCCAAATGCGCAGGACAATGAAGATGATGGGGATGAGCGTGAGCTTCACATCAGCCATGGTGGAGAAGGAGTGGGCAGGAGGCCTGTTGGCCAAGATGGGACGGTACTCAGAGAGGGCTGCATGCTGCGTCAGAGTGAGACCGTGAAAAAGAGAAAATGTGTCATCAAGAACAACAGATAACTTTCACACTACGTGGTAGACATTTAAGGGAGATACAGTCATGCGAAAAAGAAACTATAACCTCTTTCACTTATAAGATTTTTGTGTATCAGGACATGAATCATGTCCTGATACACATGACATATTACAGCATGTCATGTTTATTTAATAAAAACCAACCCAAACTGCAGAAACAGTGTGTGTCAAAAACTAAGTGCATCCGACGATTCAGTAGCTTATAGAACCACCACTCTTCTTCACAATGTTGCTTCCTTTTGTCTGTTGTTGTTTTTTATAGAATATTATAGCCATATTTGTTCAGTATTTATTTAATTGTACTGTCATGAACATCAACATTTAACTCTGAGGCCTGTAGAGTCTCAGATGGGACTCTTGGCTTTTGTTTTGCAGTTTCTCTGAGCGTGCACAGTCTGACTTTGGGATGAATTTTCTGGGGCATTCACTCTTAGGAATACTGGTAGCCGTCATGAGGTGCGCCATACCTGCACACTGACAAAACTTCTGCTTTCACAGAGGTGCTCACACTTAATGATGAGTCATTATTCCAGTACATTTGACGAGGAATGCCTGGCTGCTGCTTATCCTCCTAATTCCTTATAGACACGGTAAACGTGTTCACGCTGTTTCTACATTTTTAGATAGTTTTTGTTAAATAATGACATGGAGTTGTATGTCGTGTGTTGTTGTTCATCTGGGGTTTTACTTACCTAATTTTAAAACCTACCCAGGACCAGATGATTGTATTAACATGTCCTGATATGTAAAACCTTAAAACTGAACTTTCTTTTTCCCATGACTGAAAGTTTCTGTTAGGATAAAAGGGCAATATAACAAATAATGCTTTCATCTACAGTCTGACTACCTCTGTAGTGTGTCGTAATAGTTAGCGTGTTTTTAAAGGGTTAAAGTTTCCCATCATCCGCTAGGGGAACATGTCAGTTCCTTTAATGCTCAACTGCTGAAAGTCTGAGTCACAGATACAGGAATTGGGATGTATTAATATTCTGTGCATAAATTCCTATAGAAGCTCCCAGGCTGTGATCAGTATGTTGTTTAGTTGAAATGATTTATGACCCAGAATGGTTTTAAACAAACTGCATCTTCACTTTATGCTCAGGTGATGATTTTAGTCTTCCAAGACAAAACGCAAATGATGATAAGCCAATACATTTTTGGGTTTTTTCACTAAAGACAATTGTGTCTCTTTCCCTCTCTGACTGTGACATTAATCATAAAGCAGAAGGCAAGAGGGGAAGTGTGAGATCAGCTTTTTAATGAACAAGGAAACTCGTTCATGTTTCAGACCCATAAACACACTCTGTCGACCTGAAAACGAGCTGTGAAACCTGCAGATCACCTGATCACAAGCAGATTTCCAATAAAGGTTAGGTCAAGGGTTCTGGCTGATTACGGAGGAATGCAAATAACAGATCCACTCTGGATTGCTCATACTGAGTACCGGAGAATTAAGAAGGATGGCTTAAATGCTAGGCAGGAAAAAAGAATTGTGTATCTGCAGGTTTGTTGTGGTTCTTAATGTGTAAACAGATTCTTAAACACAAAGTGACAAATCAAAGCTCTGTGTACACATCACTGATGAATGAGGCCCTTGGTGTTTTCCTCACCGCTATGTGGATGTGCCTCTTGATCAGGATGTAGAGGATGGGGAGGGTGAGGTACGCCAAGAACTCCCAGATCTTTCCAGTCAGCAGCATCCACAGGACCCGGTCTTGAACGTTGATCCTGACCCAGCACCAGCCCACCGACACCTCTGACGCATCGTAACCAATCTTGTTGAGACTCACGGCGGTAACAGTGATGACCAGAGGAATTCCCCAGCTGTAACACAAAACAAAGGGTGCAGAGAGTAAACACAACAGCTTCAAAGGTCAGATTCACATTTTTAAACTTTTCCACTGGAGGTTTTTATGTAAATGTTTGATGGGCACGACAGTAACACTTGCAGCAAAGACATGTGACAGTATGTGATAGTAATCTAGGGCTTAAGGCATGTGTGCGTGTTACATGGTGCAAACTGCAGAGTCACAGCCAGTTCTGTTGTTGAAGAAAATAAAACCACGAAATGAATTCCGCATTGTTTGCAGCGCACGTTAGTCCCTCCCATGAAGCACTACTCCTCTTATAACACAGCTTTTAAAGGTTACTAAATTTTTTATTTCAGTATATACAGCAGCAGACCTTTCTAAATACCAAAAAGACTGTGTGTGTCTTATGTATATAAGCCTCCATGAATGTTGTGTGATCTCCAGTTAATTATAGGATCTGAGAACTCATAGGGAGATTGTTAGGATGACAACGGCAAACACTGCAGTGAGCCATACCCATGGGTGAAAATGTTCCCGTGTCCAAAAATAGATCAATTAAACAGTGGTACATCACAGTGAGTCAACTCGTTAACAACCAGTAAGGACAAATCATTAATGTGCAGAAAGAAAGTGGACAACAAGGATTAAAATGTGCAAAATAAAAAAAAATAAAAAAAACTACATGGGTGGGCTCCGCATGTTCGATTGATGTTTTTACAGTGGAAACACGTAAACCACTACAATAAACATGATGTTTGTTAATTTTTTTTCTATTTATTTATATGTAAATAAAGTGAAATATATCTGAAGCACAAACATGAATAATGAAATAACTGCCCATTGATAAAGTGGTCCCACAGTACTGTGTAAAAGTCTTGAGTCAGCCTTCATTTCTTTGTATTTTACTTCACAGGAGGCAGAGTTTCTTGGATTATTTAAAGTACTCTTGAGCAGTAGTTCTGCAGGCTTTCAGTCCAGTCCTTGTACCTGACCATTTTATAGGAATGTTTTTGTTTTTCTTTAAATAACCTATGAGTCGATCAAGCATAAAAAAGAAAAACTTACCGGTAACTCAAGGGATGAGATGAAAAAGTGTTGTGCCTACAAATAACAGACGATTTGGCAAACCCATTTGATATCTTATATACTTTAGGCATAAAATCTGTTTTTTTTTTTCACCAAAAAATTGATTTCCCAGATAGAGAGAGAGAAAACTTGACATGGTACCTTCCTCC
>VUQR01009257.1:4870-16422 GCA_015108515.1 Hemichromis elongatus | reverse complement strand
GTCTGCCTGTCTGCACTTCTCCTACAGCAAACTCGCAGCAGCAGCGTCACCCCACCCCCAAGCAATACAAGTAAAGTGTAATATCTCATCACTTCAAAAATTACCATTTGCATGCGCTATTATATATTATTCGCCCTATGTAAATATTTTACCTTCCCTTCTGTGGTTTGATCGGTTCGATGGAAGCCGGAGAAAGGACCCCGAATTTGCTTGCTGTCCCGCTCAGTCAAAAAGCGCGGTTTGGCGCATGCGCAATTTGGAACACAAGATTCTCGGTTTGGGGGTATATTTTACCCTATTTTTTTATGTAATGTTGTTACTCTTAACAAAAGGGTATAATTAACCCATTACTTGATAATTCCTTGGCTGAGTACAATAATAGAGTAAATTTTATATGATTTGCATAATATATACCTCTCTCAAAAATTGCTTTTTTCAGTGCACAAAGCTTGGAAACCATGAACATCAGCAGCAGTGTGCTGGCTGTTGCTCAAGCTAGATTTGCAAAATATCTTGCTGATAATTGTGACCACTGACACAACTATGCCTTTTACACAGGCAAAGCATTAACAAAAGCTAATTTGCTTTTAATCTTTTAAATCTCAGGGGGTACCTGCCTGAAAATGACAAGTACAAAATGAATTGATTATTTCCCTGCAATTACAAACTCTGTGTAAACCGTCTTGGTACCAAAATGAGCTAGCACTTGTGAGACTTAATAATTGGTGTAAGCATCACAGCAAATGCCACTGTGTCAAAGTAACTGAGGATGGAAGCCAGAAAAACAAAAGTTCAATAGCAGAGATTAGCCTCACTTGTCGGACAAGTACACAACAGTTTACTGGTGCGTAAACAGGAGGGAAATAATGATTGATGACGGGAAACTGCACTCAAAGCACACTAGAAGATAGAGCTGTGCAGGAAATGTCATTTATTACGGTGGATTTTTTTAGGAAACGAGACAGCAAAGGTAAGACAGAATTCTTGCGAATGTTTTTCAAACTTGAAGCCTAGTTTTGGTCTTTCGCTGTTGGTTCAGTGAATCCGAGATCTGTGCTTTCAGCAGAGACATGTTTTTCCACATACATGCCGTCGGGTGAACGGGTGAATCCGCGCTTTGTGTTTTAATCTTTTCTTGGAATCTGTTTACCTGCTTTTGGATTTTTTTGTTGTTGCATTCGGCGGGTTTGTGAGCTTTTAGCTGAGATTCTTGACATTTCTGTAGAGACGATACATCTACATTTAAATAAAAAATCTAGCAGCACAGCCCATGTAACCACATTCCACCTCTACATTTGGGTTCAACACGTTAAGACAAAATATAGGATGGCAGGGGATGAAAAAAGATTGTCATAATTTTCTTATGTCAGCAATGTTTTTTTGGTGAAGCACTTACCCTGATTAAAGTTTTCACCCTGTGTATTTCTCAAGGAGGTCTCCTTTCCAGTAACTTTCAAAAATACTAGCGTCCTAATCTCTTGCTAGCTGTTATGTTTGAAGTAAGCATACTTTGGGTATAAACATATAAGGTTTTGGAATAATATTTGTTGATATTTAATTGCCTGAAAACAATTTAATAAACAAAACATTTTCACACACTAGTATCTGAACATTGTAGTGTAAAAGTTTCTTGCAGCTAGCAAACATGTGTCTGTGATATGTACAAGGCCAAACATTCCCATCAAAAGCACATAACTACACACAGTCAGTGTGCATAGAATCTTAATAGACGTGTATATGCATAGTACTACATACTATATAAATCATACACATTAAAATACACAATAAATCACAGAAGCACACTTTTAAATAGCTGCCAAAATGAGTAATGGTGTGACACTGCTATAGAAAAAAAGGCTTTTAATTTACACCCTGCAGAAGCCTCACACGCGGTGTATTCACTGCAGTCTAAAAGGGCATCCAGCATTGTAGACGGCTCTGTGGGGGATCAAAGATGCACTTTTTGTGACATGGGTGGGGAGGTAGTGTTGGATTTCATCTGACAACAGCCAAAAATAAACTAAAGATAAAATACAGATACTGTACAAAGAAGTTTATCTGTGTGAAATTATAAGGTAATCCAATTATTTCAGATGTAAATAGAAATTGGACAGAAACAAAAAAGCAGACTTACTGGTTTCATTCCAACATGTGTCCCGTGGATATAATTCGAAGGAGTGGTGAAAAATCTAGCAGGTGCAGTAGTGATTATAGAGCCTTCTTATGCCACAAGTGGTTATGTATCCAAGGGAGAGCACATGTCATGGTGCTGTAGGACCTGTGAAATCCACTCAGCCTCTTGGTTTAAAGTTCGCAGAAACACAGCTGTTAACAAGGAAACAAGCATTTTCCTTCCTCTAGACACAGTTACCTGCATGGAGGCGAATAAATCTATCTTAACGCAATCTTCTCACTTTCTGCTTAGTCATGTGTGCTCAAGGAATATGTATTTATACTGCAGATGGTTAAAGGTGTTATATCTTAATAGGATAGATTCAATTTTGATTCAATTCGAAGTAAAGTCATTTTTCATTTTCATTTAGTTTTTTTTACTTTATTTATATTTTTATCCATTTTACATAAATTAAGCACGTTCTTGCATTCGAGACAACAGAAGGTGTCAAACAGGTGTTACACAGGATCATTTTATTAGCTTGATGAATTGGGGTGAACAGAGTAAATGTGTAGACTCTGTAGCTCTGACTTTGGATGCTGTTGTTAAATCTGTGCTTCACTCCTGTTTTTATCACTTGACAAACATTGCCAAGCCGAGTCCCATTGTGTCACGCTCTGAATTGGAAATTGTCATACATACATTTGTTTCATCTCATTTGGATTATTGTAATTCTTTGTTCACTTGTTTATATAAGGTCTCCTTGGAACATCTGCTAGGAATGAATGCTGCCCAAAGCTTCTTGCCAAGTCTCCCAAATACTCGCATGTCACACCCCGGCTGATGCAGCTCTACAGGCTCCCCATTAAATTCAGAGTCCACTTTAAGATTATGACTTTGAGATTCGGGCCTCTGCACGGACAAGCACCAACATACATCAGAGATCTTTTACATCCCCTACAGGTCCATAAGGTCATGTGATCAGGGCTTGCTGGTTGTCCATCCGTATGATGATGAGGCTGAAAAAGAAGGCTTTTGTGACTGTGGCCCCCAGACTCTGGGACTCTCTCCCTTTGAGCTTGAGATCTGTGGACTCAGTGGTCTCTTTTAAAAAACAGCTGAAATTTCATCATTTTAAACCTACTTTTGGTTCATTTTTGTCTTTATGTTTTAGCTTCTCTGAAGCATTTTGGTTTTTTTTTATCTTTTACAAATTTCTTTTTACTTACTTACTTAGACATATGGATAACAACATGAAGCTGCCAGAAAAAATAAATTTTTGCTGTGATTTTAAGTTGAGTTTGCTCTAACTTCGTGTTATTTACTTTACCTTACAATATAAAGTGCCTTGAGGTGACTATTGTAGGGATTTGGTGCTATATAAATAGAATTGAATTGAATAGAATGGCTATGGGCAAGGGAGGGCTCAGTCCAGCCGAATGAGTTGTTTTACCCACCCAAACCAGCCTAGTGTACTGCTCGCCTACAAAGCCTCCCCCTGCACAACAGTTCAGACTTGAGGTACAAGCACACAAAGAAGCAGACTGCTGTGAGTTTTGGATGGTATCAACTATGAACTTATACACTTGCACCTATACACAGTCCATGTTTAAAAAAAACAAAACTATAGTATCCTCTTACTCCAGATGAATCAGTATAGCATTGTTGGTTATTGTTCATGACAATACTATTCTGCTTTCAGGATTTCTGTCTTGTTCAGATTCACCTGCTGCTCCTGTGCTCTCAGGTTAACACATTTGATGTGTGGATAAATCACCACCTGTCTTTTCTGGTTGGTAAAAATGGTGATTACTTCTGTTAAACCTATCTGAGAGTTTCACCTATTTGCATCTTTTCTGACTGACTGCGCTGAGAGATGGATGTGCATTATGGTGTTGCATTATGATTTTTCAATTGTCTGCACTTTCACTCGCAGACTCTATCGAACAAGAACCCTAATAACGGCAAAATAAGCTCCATATGAGCCCTTTCATTCGCACGACGTTTCCTGGTGGCCCACACCTTGTTTTTGCTCCAGTGAATAATTTGGACTCAATTTGAATGAGCTGACCTCATAGAATCCACACATCAGGTGAGAGTGTATCTCCACATTCACTGTCTGCTCTCCAAATAATATCCATGGCATGCAGGTGCGCGCCTCAGAGACATTCACCGCAAATAAATGTGCAGATGTTAGAACAGTGACAGCTGTTCAGTGACATCACACAGCTGCTACACTGGAACAAATTAATGCTTTTTAATATTAGCTTAGTCAAGTTGTCTCCTTATCTTTGTTATGGATGAGGCACAAAAACTGTCATCTCGGAGATGTCGGCATCTGAAGGTGGACTCAAACCAGAAAGTCGAGATCACTGCTCTGATCTCAGTTCCTTGTATCACCCAAGTCGGCCACAAGGATCGATAAAGAAAACTGTGCTCAGATACTGATCAATACTGAAAATGAAAACCTTAACGGTACCACAAATATCTCTCTACTATCTTTGCCTCCTCCAGTTGAAGAACAACTTCACACGGCCTTGTGACACGTAGGTTCTTAGCCCCTCCCTCTCTCCCAGTTAGCATAACAGTGAACAACAAATTTATGAGGTAAAGCTCCTGTTTCAACAATGCTGAAGTATAAAATCATTAACATAAATGTTATCGGTCCAGCAAACATGTCAGCCACGTAACCACTAGCAGTTACCCAATTAGCCACATTTGCTACCTTTTATCATTAGGAGAGAAGTTATGGCTAATTAGTAATGTTAATGTGGGGGCATGTTACTTAACTTTGCTTTGCTTTTTAACACCTATAAAGTGTTGGGTTTCTTTTTGTCCAAATTGAAGCTGAGAAAAGTCGACCAGCCACTAGACAGAAATGTAAACTTTATTAGAATTTTTTAAATAATGTCACTGATGTTATTTGTGTTGTAATGATACAAAATTTTAGGAAGACAATTTGCTTTGTCCTCTGTGGCATTGAAAATGATATGACACATTGACCTCCTGGGTACACTGTTCTGACCAAAAAAGGTAAATGGCCTGCATTTGTATAGCGCTTTACACTACATTCAGTCATCCACCCACAGGTGATGGCAAGCTACATTGTAGCCACAGCATCCCTGGGGCACACTGGGGCCACCAGGCCCTCTGACCACCACCAGTAGGCAACGGGTGAAGTGTCTTGCCCAAGGACACAATGACCGAGACTGTCGGAGCCGGGACTTGAACCGGCAGCCTTCCAATTACAAGACAAACTGCCAACTCTTTGAGCCACGATCGCCCCAATTGGAAGGACTGTTGCAACATCTCCCTCTGTGTATCACTAAGTGGCAGTAAAAGCTGGCACCATCATACACTTGTGCCTTCAAGTGAGTTACAAAAAATCAAGAGGTGCACGACCAGCCGACATGCCACTAAGATTGTGTCTTGTGACGCAGGATGTGATGTGAAAACGGTCACCAGACACACCACCACAAGCGACGTGGTGAGCATAAAAGGGGAGCTTGACACACCACTATCATTATAGTAACCAGTTTCTGCTGTCTTGTACCTATCACGCAGTGAGTGCCCGATCTAATGCAGTTTTCATGAAAAATCAAAAAGTAAAATTAGTTTAATCCCAGCACTTCAATTTTTTTTTTAAAGAAAAAGGTCAAATAAATATTACAGTTACAGTTGTGGCATTTGTCTGATGATGACTAATCTGGCATAATACTGCACTCTGTCTCACAGTGGAAGTGCTAGAATTTCAAAAACCTTTAATCTCTTGGCTTACTACAGTCTGTTATGAACGAGTGAGGATTTGCAGTTGTAGCTCGTCAGATGGTGGAGAGATGAGACATCTAAAGGACAAACGATAGAGGTGGGTGGTGTTTTGAAAACTCCACAGCACCTCCGGAGCTTAAGGTGCGTTTCATGATGAAGATTAACTCCCCTGTGACTGCATCCATTCTGGAAATGTAATCTCTTTGTCACTCTGACTAATGAATCTTCTACTGTACATGTCTTGTAAAAGCAGTGTTACTGCTTTTGTCTCTTTTACTCAACATGCAGCATTACCATGGTTACTTACTGTATGTCACAGCTACTCATCTTTAAGTTTAAAGTGAAAGCTACAGTATATTGTATATTCTATTTTTTTCTAATGATTGCTCTTATAGATTTCAACATGTCTGAGCTCATATAGTTTGTCCATCCTCCTATCATTGTCCCTGCGGTTATGCTGTGTTCAGAAGGAGAGAAGAAGAATTCTCTTCTTCTTCTCTGCCAAATCATGAGATGTGTACCTCTCTCCTTTCCTCCATGAATTAAGGTAAAGTACAGTTAATCCCACCCTTCCCCTCTTCTGCCTTATATTTTGAGACACTTTATCTTTCTCTTTCAACTTACAGTATGTAGCCAAATTTCAAACCTCTCTCCAAGTATAAGCCTAATCTTTCCATCAACCCTTTCCTCTCAATACACTTCTTCCCTAATTTGCAACAGAGTTAATGTTAAACTACCCTAAAAGAAGAAGACTCATAGCCCTCTGTTAGAAGTGTAAATGTGCCGGAAAGTACTTTTGCAGGAGGGTTTTAGAAGGATGAAGGAGGATGAGCGGGGTTAAAGGGTCGGATTTTAATCTTATCCACGTCAGTGCTGCTATATTTCCATTTGGTTGCTGTGCTACACTGTGAGTGTCACTGATTAACTGATGCGGATAAGGCTCAAGTGGTTTTACATTAACAGGACAGCATTTGATAAACAGTTTTTCACCTTGTTGACATGAGTAAAAGCTTCTTAAGTACTCATCGCATGCTACTCTCAATCTAAAAGTACTGTAAATTGTCAATCAGTGTTTTATTTTACTGAACTATAATCAGCCATTCGTGGTTGCTTAACTGCGAGGAGACTGATATGTCTGCTGTTCTGGTTCCATTTCCCTCAAGCCTGTGTTGGGTTGACTGTTGGGGACATTTAGTGTAAAAAAGCAGCTTGAAATGTTAGAATGTGCTGTGCTGTAATATAAATAATATGAAGCTGGTGTGGAGAATGGTGTATGAACCAAAGACAAATACATTCACGCAAATGGGAGCCTTAATATGAGCATTCTCATTGACCACCTTGGTGATTTGAACATATGGTTACCCCTCCCCAACTCTCTGGTCCTGTTGGAGTGCACTTACTCATAGAGAATAGCCTGATCTAGCTCTCAGTTTATTATGGTTGGGTCTTGCCTTTAAAACATAAAGGACCTTAAAAAGACTGCTATTTTCAGCTTAATTTACTTTAAGTACAGCAAAACCGAATTAAAAGGAGGATGAAATGGTGATGGTAGCAGCTTGTCAGTTGGGAGCAGTGTTGGGATCGTTATTCACATTACTCTTTGGTTTTTTTTTTTTATAAGTAATGCCGTGTATTACGTGGCTACTCGCCGAACACAGTAATTCCTTACACTACTCGCTACTTTACTTTTGTGTTACTCTGTCAAATGACCTGAAATCCATTGTCATATAATTACCAGTTCCACACAACAACACAAATCCATATCCTAATGACAAAAGGGCAAAAAAACAGAAAGTCCATACCAAGGGACTTCAAAGCGATCGCTACAGTGATTCTGCTGTAGCACAGATAAAAATGGAGGCTGCATGTCACAAGCCTGACTGTTTATCGCTGCCGTTATTACCTGTTGACGATCAGGCGCAGGCTCTGGTCTGGGATCTTTAACAGCTTTAATATAATTCTGGGTTCTTTGCCATGCAACAGAAATAAAGTTAATGTCCATAATGCCACGCTTCAAAAACCTCTGGGCCAGAATCGGCCCAACAAAGACTCCCATTTGACCCATCCGGCCCACTGGACTACTGGAAACTGTGAAGGAGGGCATACGTTTCACACTTTTAATTGCATTTTATAAGTTTTACAGCTTCTCCTACTGATAACATCTCCCATGCCCGTTCTACATCGACTACTACAGGTAATTAATTCATACATAAACAAATAACAGTAAAGTTCAGTGTTTTTCACAGTCTACTATAATTTTTTAAAAATCTTTAAATTTTCTGTTAATTGAGAAAAACTTTAAGTTTTATAACCACAAAACAGTCTGAACAATTTGCTACCAGGACTTTTTCTGTGATTTTACACTTTTATTTATTACAGTTTAAACCTAAAGAATTGTGCTGACAGATTACTTTCATTTACAACAGCAGCATGTCTATGCCAATTAGAAAAATTACATACTACTATAATTACACTTCTTTTTCTTATATTAATTTATCACTGGGGTTAAATATGCAAACTTCTGTATGGTGACAGAAAGAGAAGTTTCACTAGTCTGGCCCATTTAAGATTAAAATGTGCTGTGGTCTACAGTGTACTATGAGTTTGACATCCCTACTTTAAACCAGTCACTGTTTTCCTGGGCCTCTACTTTACACCTCCTTTCCAATCGGGACATCAATTTTAAAAGGTCTACATTATGTTGAGCTGAGTAAGAGTTGAATCGAGCGGTTGATCATTACGTCTTTAAGATGATGTTTACTAAGTTCTTGGATTAAGTGAGCCTTAAGGTCATTTCCTTACAGACTCTATAAAATCAGATATCTTTTTGCAAGCAGAGGAGTCAGAAGTGTCTTACATGCCAGTTGAAGTCACTTCTGCATTGACCTTAGTTTTCAGCCACGGACACTGTATCGATCTTTTGTGTACAATTTGTCCTCTGCTGTGTAGAACAGAAAGTTACAGCTTAACACTGAAATATTCAGTTGTGGATATCGTCACATTTTAAGCAACTATTCAAACTTTTTCCAGTGAGAGAATTTAAGAAGTCAGAGTAAAGTCGGTTAAGTGCATGATGCCAAATTTAAGGTTACCATCAAGGTCAAAGGAAGAACATTCATCCAGCGATACGATCTGAAATGCCGCATTTTGTCTCTCTCTGGTGTCACACAGAAATAAAGTTATATTTACTCACCATCTATAACTTTTTCTCTATCTTGTGCCCTTTCTGTCACTTGAACCTTGTGTCCATCTTTCTCTATTCCATTTTCTCCTTCAACTTTTTTACCTCTGTTCCCTCTGTTCCCTCACAATGACAATATTATTTACAGTTGTTTGAGTTCATATCGTTGACCCTCCCAGCAGTGATAAGGTTATGGGCTTTCTGTGCTGGTGGCTGGCTGCCCACCCCACCAGAACACACACGCAGACACACAAACACACACGCACGACTGCTCGAGCATCGGCTGTGAATCATGGTCTGACCTGGAGAACAGGGGACGGACCTGTAATTAAGGCCTGGTGCTATCATTCCTCTTCTCACCTTTGGTCCCCTCCACCTTCTTCTTCTTTGTCTTTCTCTTCCTTCCTCTGTCGGTGTTCTTTCTCTCTATTTTCCTCATGTTCCATTCTTTCCTGTCAAATTGTCTTTTCCATAATTTTCCTTCCCCCCAAAACCCTTTCTGAGATTTGTATTTATGCAAATAATAGACTGGCGGTTTTATCAGGCAAAATTGCAGGCTGGCTATTGTAGCCGAGACTCATTCTGCCTCGCTGAGATGTGCAGGCTCATCCCGTTTGCCCAGATGAAATTGAAGAGTTGGACACTAGCAGGGGATCGTTTATTGTCATCATTACTCTAAGCAGCCACTGAGAGGGAATTGAGTTGTGAGGAGAGCATTGTAATTTATGGGTAATGAAGTTCTTCGAGTAGTTACCTCCTGTTGCTTCCCGGTGCCTGGTTTTTGTGTCCCATTTTACCCAGACTGCCGCAGCACTGCACACTCCATAAACATTCCCAGTAGCGCTTCCTACATATACATATGAAAGACATTCAAATACCCCACCAGTCTGGAATTTACACAGAAGACCTCCAGAGATGGTTGACCTCTCCCTTCCAGCCTCACCGTGTGAAGTTTACTCACATTTAAAGTGGAAACCTTTGGACATAAAAGCTGTTTTTATCTGTTGGACATCAAGGAGGTTTCTAAGGAGTTTAGAGCCTTGTTCCTTGTTCGAGTATACCTCAATAGAAGTCATACAGGATGCTTCCTTTGTGCTAATGCATCTCGTCCTTGCCTCGTAGCTCCTCCCAGCTGGAATATGTGCTGCACAATGGGAACACCTTGGTTTTACAATGTTAATCTTAAGCTAAATCAGTTAGCTATGACCAAGAGCTGAAAAATGAAGTCCGTGGGCTCTGGGCACCACTGGAGCTTTGGCTCATAATTTTTTTTTTTTTTTTTTTTGGAGGGGGTATAATTTTTTGTAACTCATCCATCTGGATACTGAAATTAGTGGCTGACAGGGTTCCAACACAGCCAGCTGGAGGCGATCATTGTCTGCTGTCTGCTCACCTCCACTACTTTGAGTCATTAACTGGGCCTCTATACTGTGCTTATGTTGGTCCCTTTTGGAGCCTTTTCAATGGATCATCTTATCATTATTATAGCTTGCTGTTTAGAATAGACTGCACAAGAAATATTCAGTGGTTCAGTACTGGTGAGTGAAATATTACTGTTTTATTCTTAAATAGACAACGTGTGTTTTTGCACATTGCACCTGCACCTGTTTGTAGATGTACTTTGGTGATCAGGCTACTAAACATAGCTTCTGACTCCAAAAACCCAGCATGTGAGCAGCCAAACCACTGATGTCTGAAATTTCAGAATGCGGAGTAACAAAAGTAATCGGTCACATTCCTGTGGGTCTTTTTTAATATAGTTTTTATGGTTATGGCATGATGCACAGCTGGATCACCTGTCAAGTGAAGCTGATTTTAATCATTTCTTAATGTGTCTTTTAAACCTTCTAAGTGATACATGGATTAGTTAGTGTATTTCATTATAATTCCTTAGGCTTTATAACTGTGTCTTTGTGTGACGCTGCTGCGTCTTGAAATCATTTATTCCTTCTGCATGTTCTCCCTGTGTCTGGTAGATTTCCTCCAGGTGCTTCAGCTTCCTCCCACATCCAAAGATGAGCATGTTAGGTTAATTGGCCATAGATGTGGGTGAGCATGTGAATGCCAGACTATTTGTGTGTGTGTGTGCATGTGCTAGCCCTGGACTGATGGACTGGCATCTTTTCCTGGGTCTACCCTGCCTCTAACAAAATGTCAGGTTCCACGCAGCCTGCACAGTTGGTCACAGCTTGTGTTCGTGTTTCACACAGAAAGCCTGTGCATGCATGAGCGTCAGCACAATTGTCTGCGCCAACTGTAGCATGAGCATGAAAATGCCCTTAAATAATAAAATTCCTTTGTCTGAAATATGCTCTCAAGAAACAGATGAAATTGAAAAATTGGTTGCCGTGAAATGATATTGCTTTTTTTTTTTTTTTTTTTTTTTTTTATTTTTTTAATAATTTTTAAAATTTTTTTTTGTTTTAATTTTTTTTTTTTTTTTTTTTTTTCCGGACAGGAGAATTCTTTGACATGTACGTGATGCACTGA
>VUQR01009255.1:43530-55769 GCA_015108515.1 Hemichromis elongatus | reverse complement strand
TTAATTTGTAGCTAAATGTGTCTTATTTTAAGGTTAATGAGATATTTTGACTAGAAATAAGATAAATATACTTGGTAAGATTTTAAATTTTTGCAGTGCTTGCCAATAAGGAAGTACTAAGTGATATTTTGCTTGAGGATCAAATACTTATTTCAATCAATGAAATTCAAGTAAATTAATAACTTTTATGTAATGTGTGGTTTTTCTGGATTTTTTGTGATATTCTGTCTCTTTCCATCAAAATGAAACTACCATAAAAAATTAGAAACTGTTCAGTTCTTTGGAAGTGAACAAACTTGCAACAAGAGATTCTTTAATCATTTTCTCCACTGTATAACTCCAAATGTTTGTATAAAGAACAGATTCAACCTATCAGAGAATATTGACAGGGGAGAAATTACATTTGTTTTGTTACAATATGAAGTTTTTAACATATAATCATACTTTTGCTAACATATTAATTTTGTCTCATAATAAGAACCTCACACTCAAACACATGCGGTTTGAAGAGAACATGAATGGAAAATAGAGCCAAAATGCGGACCAGTAACTCGCACCAGTTTGCCAGTTGCAGCATCATCTGACCATCCACATTTGCATTTTCAAAACATCCTCTACTTCCTAGCAAACACACTCTTTTAACACAAACATCTGGTATGAAGTCAGGCTGAGTGTGGTGACTGGCCAACTATTTTTATATCGCTATAGCCACGCAACTGCACAAACAACTTTAATAAGCAATTTAATCGAGGTTAAACACCCATGGTGACCCGTGCTAATGATAATTCTGATGTATACGCACCTTCAAATGAGTCTCTATTGTACTCATGAGGGATACGAAAAAGAAATATGTCACCAGTGTGATGCCTGTGTGATGTGATCAGATCAGCTGAATCAGCATAACAAATGAGCAATTGCAACTTGACAGAAAGTTGGCTGGCAGTCACACATCTTGAAAAGCTTAATTTTCAGGAGAGTGCCTTTTTATTTATAAACCTTTCTTTTTCCAGGGGTCAAACGTGTTAGCTTGACTGCATGGAAACTCACATCAGAGAGAGTAGAGATGGTTTTATGTTAGTTGACATGTCCTAAGGCTATTTAAAATAACCCAGCAGTAAAACGCCCCCAGCTACGTGGCGTGGACGTGCCGTGCTCCGGATCAGAGTAATTGAGACATTTGACCTTGTGACTGGCGGCTGTTATCCTGTGTGCTGGACTCACTCACCGTAGTCTTTTTTACAGTATTTCTTCATCGTGATCTTCATTTTGCCCTTGGAAGCTTTGCAGTGAGATTCACAATCTGAGGCAAAGGAGACAGAGAAGGGGACGAAGTTTAAGAACATTTTTTAAATTTACATTCGCAGCGTGTCAGCTTCGTCAGACGGGGCTTCAGCTGGATGACCTTCACATTTGGTCTCTTACGTCACACTCCTTGCGCCCCCAGGGTCTTAAGGATGCTTTCAAAGTGCCAGTGTGAAACAGATTAAAGCTTACACAGATCCTCCTGTGTCCGTCAACACACTCCTACTATACGCCTCCCATGTTTTTCCCTTCCAGCCCGCTCCCTCGTCACTGTCCTGGCATCCCTTATGTCAGCTCTGAGGGCTACTGAGGTCACTCGTGCACAAGAGAAGGTCACAGAGGGGGAATTAGCCGGAGACCTCCCAGACATTAGTGGGGACCCTAAGCACACTCTAAGCCACATGAGGCGAGAATGTGAATACTCTTAAGGCTGACCGGGGCTAAATGTTCTGAACCCCCCCCCCAGAGAGTTGCAACGACAGAGAAGCTCACAGACTTATGATTAATGTCTCAGCAGCATCCCCCCTGCACTTACACCCCACTGTATGTGAACGTAGGTTGGAGCGCCACAGGGCTTTATCGATGGCCACTCTGGTACCTTTTGTAATGAGGAAGGTGGTGTTGAGACCAGAGGCCAAACTGAAAATTGAAATCATTTGTTCCCTCCACTTTCCACTGACTGACACAAATTGGAAGCAGACCATCTCCAAGTGTACCCCCGCCACCCCCCTCCCACTTCCCACTCTGCCTCTCACAGAGCAATAAGCCTTGTGCTCCTTTCTCTGGGGGGGGTGGGAAAGCTGGGCTGGGCAGTCTGAAGAGAAAGGAGGGGGGGCAATTGAGAGAGAGGGGGGACCTTTCAGCTTGCCTGAATATGGACAAACTTCATTATTTCTTCCAGCCCTCTGTCCAGTCTTCCCCTTTCTTCTCCATTATACTCTGTGTGAATGAGGTTGCCTGGGTAATGATGGAGAAAGAAAAAAACACCCCTCTCCTCCCTCTCAAAAAAAAAGGAGAGAGAGAGAGAGAGAGAGGGAGAGGTAAAAAGAGCGGTTTGGGACGTGGGATGAGGATTGAATTCATGTATGTAGAGAAAGCATTTCTGCTGGAATGCCTGGCTGGTTTCTGGGTTGGCGGGAAAAATAAGAAAAGAGGAAATCCCAAAGTAAATGAATCTGACGAGTCCATATCGAGCGCGAGTGATTTCCATGTAAATGAAGTGGTGGTGGTGGTGGGGGGCTCTTTATCTCCTATAGGCCCCTGGGGGCCTTCATCATACCTTTCTTTGATAGCTGACGTTGCCCATTAGCCCCTTAGCGCAACTGCTGCAGTGGGCCATTACACCCACAGCTCTCATTAAGGTCCAATCTCCTGCTGTGAGGACAAACGCCCCCTTTGTGTATCTCTGCAGCAGTGCCACGTTCTTTCTGCGGGGTCCCCGGGGACCACACTGCTCCTAATTTGGAGGGTGGTGTCTGTTTGGAGTCTCTGACAGGAATCCAAACTCCACACAGCCTCGGCAGTCACTATAGCAGGAAGTGGGACTCGCAACAAAGCGCGCTGAAGTCAGTGGCGCCACTCTCGTCAGACGCTGATCGATGATCAGAGGTGACTCAGCCTATTTAAACAAACCTGGATCACGGTGAAAACTCAATAATAGGTTGACATTCATTCAAGCTGTTGTTGAATATTTAGGAATAATTTGAAATAGGAGAGACGTTGCCCAAAACTGCTGCGCATTAAAGGTGTACTGGTGTGGCACATGATCCAATGCCAGCAGCCTGACATGGAGATTCTTGTCAGAGCACATGAACAATAGGTTCAGGCAGAGCTTCACTGCTGGTACAGCCAGCCTTGATTGAAATACAAACTGGTGCAAATGAAGCATGTAATCAGATTAGGGCCGAAACCCTGGGGAGGCTGCTGGGCAGGCTGGGAATACAGGCAACGAGGCCACAGGGAGCACTGGCAAAATATCTGGAGTTTACATCAGCACCAGTCTGACCTCGCCGCCGTGCATTTAGCTGAGGAGCGTGGAAAGACGTGCGTGTGCTCAAAATGCACTTCTGATTACACGCATGGAGGAACAGTTGGCTTAGTTAAAAAAAAAAAAAAATCCCACCCACAATGATAAATTAACATAGCTCACTAATACAAATGAAAGGGCAACAGCAGCTTGAAAACAGAATATTTAGTAAACAAAAAAAAAAGTCTTTTTACACATTTTATGTTAAAAAACGACACAACATCTGTTTGGTTGCTCACCTGTCGGCTCCTCGTAGCTGCTGTAAGTCGCTGTCGGAGATGCAGCTGGGATCTCTGTGACAAAGTAGGGAGCACAGTAAAATGACAATCTTCTCTGCCGCCATATTGTTCTGTATATTGAATAGTGATAATTCCATCTGTGAGAACATGAAGGCATTTCCAAGTGCAAGAAGCTGATTTTGACACACAGATGTACTGAAAAGATTTTCCTATTAATGTCCTGCTCCCTACTGACTCTGGCATGTTGTATTTACAGTGAGCCAAGGCCGCTGGTCTCGTTAAACTCGGAGCTGGCAGCGATTTAGATATGCGCAAAAATTTAATATCATACTATTAAAACCAAAAGACATTATCTCAAAAAGTTACAAGAAACCAAATCCATTCTACTCTACCAGCAGAGTCTCTTCCAGCTTTTACACCATGTTTGTAACCACCCCAACAAAATTAAAGAGATCCTGTTCCAGCAGGTTTGCACTTTTAAATGATCTTTGTGAATTCTAGCCAAACACTCTGATTCTTACTCTACAAACACCACTGTTCAGTTTCCACACATGGGCTTTATCAGAAATGTCAATGCTGGTAACACAGTGGACAATCATACGTCCACCGCGGACGTTGTTGTTGTCGTATCTGTTCATACCAGCCACCTACAATGTTCCCAGCTAAAGCAGCTACTAATGACCCATCTTTGCTTTTGTGAGACGTTGCTGTTTACTGCCAAGGGCCTGGAATCTGCCAGGAGTAGATACAGCCAATAAACATATCAGCCATCGATCCCTTGGATTCATTCCAGGGGATTTACTGCGAGTTAACGGCCTCGAAGGCAAACAAGGCCATATTAGTCAAGCTGTAATCGTCTGTTTATTCAGGCTAAGGTTTAAACAGCCAAATATCTATCCGAAGTGATGGCATAAGGGGATAAAAATAACACAGGATGAGCGACAGAGAGCAATGGATTCAGGGATAAAAAAGCACATTCTGTCCTTTTCAGGTCCTCTCTGTGAAGCACTTGAGGCAGAATATCTTCAATGTCATCATTTCCACTTAGTTGTGTAGGGGGAGATCTGGTTAAAGGTGTGCTTGTAGCAACATTTAAAATGGTAAAAAAAAATAAATAAAAATAAACACTATTTTTGATGGATAAAACTGGTAGAAGTCGCCCTTACTGATACAGGGAGCTATGGGAGAGCGGCTCTGCTGGTAGCCCTTGGCACAGCGGTTGCAGGTGATTCCTGTCACTCCATCCTTGCAGGGGCACTGGCCTGTTGTCTGATTACACGTCTTCCCTGCTGCTCCAACTGGATGGCAATCACATGCTACAGAGGGAACAAGAGCAAACACAAGCAAACAACTTGCAAGTTGAAAAAAAAAGGAAACATGAGCAATTAAAATAGCATTAAAACAGATATAGGCTTACAAATGACTACAGCATGTCTCGGGCCTGTCCTCTGCTGACTCTACATATTCTATACAATAAAAAAGTCATCTGAGCACTAAAACCTAGTAAGAAATCATTCGCATTAGAGCAGGCTGTGTTTTACTTCCAGACCATCACAGATGGGGAACTGGGCCCCGCACCAGCATAAAACCTCAATCATATTACACTGCTTCCCTCCACCCATTACGACCATAAGATTGTTCATTAGGTCTGCTTTGGAAGGCACGCAGAAGGGTAAATAACTTGATTAATTACAGTGTTTCACTTTCACCACGCAGCACGACACCAAATGTTTGGCGTGCGCGCGTCACAGATGTGTCTGTGCGTGAGCGTAGGGAGCTCATCGCGAGCCGGTTTTCAATCCTCTGCTTCGGTGCGATCAGACAGGCGGTGTGCTCTTCAGATTGAGTTTCTAATGTAAAGCCTTTTGGCAAAAGGGCTCCTTGCAAATACTGCCTGAATAATGTTTCCCATTAATGGACGAGTGGAACGCACTTCAAAGTGTGTTTAAGCTTTTAGTTGGGAGGATCGCACGTTAAATGTGAGAAATTTGTTCTGTGTGTGTGCGCGCTCTGCCAAACCTTCACTATAAAGCCAGTGTTTGAAGTTGAAGCCCAGCCTCCCTATTAGTCCTGCATGTGTACCAGCAGAGTCATTCGAAATCTGCTTGAAGTGGTCCAGTAGACGTTGCTTTTTACTTGGAATTTATGGAGCTTTATGAACATTAGGGGATGCTTATTAAATCTTTCTTTAAAAAAAGTCTAACTTCTTTGTTTTTCTTCTGCCTCCTTCGTATCACGTAAAAGCTTCTGCCAGTTTGCTGAAATAAAACCAAATAATGACATTTTTAGGGATCTACCTCTTTTCTTCTCCAAGAAATCAACGCCAGTGTGTTCTTTCACATAAATCCAAAGGATGGACTGAGACCAATAAAAGCGATCATCGCATAAGCTAATGATAAAAATTAACAATGCGATGGTGAGATGCTTTGTTTCAGTCTAAGCATTTCAACCGGTTTAGTTTTCTTTTGACTGCTACTGCATGTTTTTTGCATGTATAAACTGCAAAATATCAGCTCATGCGAGTAAACTTTCAAGCTTGTATGGGAACAAAGCAAAACTGTAACTTCTGGGTTCTGATCCACAAGTAATTAAACCTCATTCCAAAATCCTGTTGACTTTATGACAATACTGATTAAAATCCAGGCTTGGAAGAGGTCTTTTGTCAACAAATGCTGTGAGACTGGCTTCATGTCTGGATAAAGGCTGTAATCAAAGACGCAAACAATCCAACTTCGTTATTTATTCAACATTTCAGGTTGTAGCAGTAGTTCATTAACACAATTTCCCATGAGCAACAGACCACAGAGAGCTAAATGTCACTTTGACTAAAGAGTTCATGAGCAGATTGTTGCTTTGCTTCAGATGGTAATACCAGCAGGACGGAGACGAGCATGTTGTCATTTTGAGGGAGCAGAGTACTAAAAACATTGAACTATGACTTTGTAGGAGAGCTTTGGGGAATTTTATGGACACAACTGTGAAGATCCAGTGCAAGCAAGAGAAGCAAGTATCAGGATACTAACTTTAAAATTAAAGGAGCTGCTGTGTAAAAAAAGAAAAAGCCTAATTATTTCAGGAGAGGTTGCAATTTTATTACGGTGTTGCTAATTGTAAGTGCAGACTCTCTTTAGCACATTTGTTTTGGAATTTTTGAGTACACTCACGCTTTAAAGGTACTCGCACAAGTCACGCGTAACATTATGGCCACCGGCAGGAGAAGGGAATAACACCGATTATCACTTCATCCTGGCACCTGTTAGTGCAAGTGAATATTATGTACTCAAAGTTTATGTGTTTGAAGGAGGAAAATTGGGCAAATGTAAGAATTTGAGAGTTTGGCAAGGACAAAACTGGGATTGCTACATAATTAGGTAAGAGCATCTGCAAACTTGCAGCTCTTGTGGGATGTTCCTGGTCTGCAGAGGTCAATATGTATGAAAGTAGTCCAAGGAAGGAACAGTGGTAAACCAGTGACTGGGTGATCGGGGGCCAAGGCTCCCTGATGCATGTGAGTAGCAAAGGCTCGCCCATGTGGTCCCATCCAACAGATGCGCAACTGTAGCTCAAATTAGTGAAGAAGTTAATGCCGGTTCTCATAGAAAGGTGTCAGAATGCAAAGTGCATCACAGTTTGTTGTGTTTCGGGCTGCATAGCTGCAGACGGGTCAGGGTGCCCAAGCTGACCCCTTCCCACCAACAATAGGCACGAGAGCTGCAGCATGGAGCAATGGAAGAAGATAGCCTGGTCTGATAAATCATCATGTGAATGACTGGCTATGTAGAAATACCTGTCACCTGCACTACGGGAAGAAGGCATGCCAGCTTTGGGCAATATTCTGCTGTAAACCTTGAGTCCTGCCATCCATGTGGATGTTACTTTGACATTTTGAACCCTTGAACAACAATACCTTAGCATTGTTGCAGGCCATGTACACCCTGCCATGAAAACAGTTGGCTGTCACCTCTTTCAGCAGGATAATGGACCCTGTCACAGTGCAAAACTGGTTCTGGTATGATTTGAGGAGCAGAACAACTAATTTGAGGTTTCTTCCATTTCTGTTAATATCTGTTGTTAATTTTGGCGAGTTTTAGACTATTACAGTAATTAAACACAAGAATTTACTATCAATACCTTTAAAGATAGCTGCACATGGTGACGAATTACCTACTTTTAGTTCAAAGTAGAAATAAGGGTTCTTCCCAAGATCCAGTTTGCGTCTCCCGTAGCTTAGTGGAGTCAGTTTTGTCAATCATGCTGCTTACCTCTGTTGTTATAGGTGAACTAAGCCTCATTAGCTTAAGTTGGCTAGTACTGCAGTTATTTATTGCTAATGCAGGTGTTTAACTCTGCCACTAATATGAATGTCTTGATCTTGTAAAATTGTTCTAGATTTCTATCACAGAAAGGATTCAGCTAAAGAGATAGAGAGAGCTTCATGGTCTAACCATAACACTAATACTTAAAGTAAGTAAGAATATTTCCTTAATATTTTTTTTTCAGAATCATTTTTTAAGTTGTAGACTTGACTTGAAACTCTTTAAGCTTTCCAAACCAACATCTAAAACTGTGTAAGCGGCTAGATAAGCTAGACTTTGTATTAACCACTGGAAAACGACACTATTACTGCCCTCATAACAGGTGTTAAATACCGGAAACATGACTTAATTTCATGAATGGTTACTGAACGGTTTAGGAGGGAGGGGGAGCACGATGCAGTGAACCATGTACCAGTTCCATCTCTCTGGACTCACCGTGCCTAGTTAAATACGTTTAGGCTGCCAAACGTAGGAGGTGATTCGAGAAAAAAACAAACTGTTAGGGGCGGGCGGCGTGCGCTGTGGTTCTCCGTGAGCCATGTTTACACTGCGCTTGATGAGGGGTGAAGTTGTTAATCTGGGAAATAAAGCATGAGGCATTCCACGTTGTTATTGGAATAGTAGGCACAGTATTTTTTTTCCTACTGAACTTCCAACTATTAAGCAAATTATTGGGTGGAATGTTTTTTGTTAAGATGTGAAGTATTTGGGGGGTGAGGGGGGAGCAGGCGGGCGCAGGAATGGAGAATGAAAGCAGACTTCCTCCTGGCTGTGTTGGCGCTGCGCTGTATTTCCTGTCCAACAACAGCAGAGTGGGATGGTTGGCTGAATTGAACAATAAATATAGCGGTATTTAACTGATGTCACATCACCCTGTTTTTGTCACCTGAGGAGTAAGTCAGCAATCAGGCTGTTTGGGTTTGATTCCAGAGCAATGAGCAGCGCACGTGAAGGAGATGGGGAGAAGGGCTTCAAGTGTTCAGGTTACACTACAGCTGTTTGGAAAGACTTTGGAAAGATGTATGGGTGTTCCTTCACCATTAGGCGCAGTGAGAACCTCTGTTAAATTAACCTGCTCTTAGCTCTGACCCCCTGAACTGAACACCTCCCCAAATATAGTCTGAGAAAATGTTTAGGCTGGCAGACTTAAACAGCGCCGCGAAGAACCATTCGTCACGTTTTACACTAAGTGCGCAGATGATCTATCAGGCTTGAGTTCGCCTCATGCAGCAAGCTCTGTTTGAGGGTGTCTCTGATATAAAACGCCTCTATAAAACGCATTTGTGGGCTCGGCTTCTCGTGCCTTCGCCTTCCTTTCATGCGAGCTGGAGAAGTCGGAGTGAATTAGGAGAGGAAGCTGTTGTGGCATGCAGTAGGAAATATCATGTTGCTGTTCCTGTGTTTTGATAGCCAGCGGTATACCATGGATAGGGGCACCAGAGGATAAGCATTCCAAGACCTTGTCACCAGCCAATCAGAGCTCAGCGGTGGATGTGGCTGAAGACCACACTATGAGCATCTATCCAAAGTTACTCATTTGTCATTAGTGTGTGGGAAGAGGTTGGAGGCAGGGTGAAATATTGTTTAAACATGCTGAGGCACTGCTGCAAAATTAGTGAAAATTTACATTTTTTGTTGTCCCTATGAACAGAGTTTCCATCTAAAAGTCAAACTTTAGCCCGACTTAAAGAAATAAAGAACAGTGGTCCATCCACTCTTACTGTACATATCTCACACAGGACTGTTTGTGCATCTGTGGAGTATTTTGCCAGTCAGTGTGACTGAGTGACAGCAGTTTGTTTGCTCAGGGCCTCTGAGCCTCTCTTTACTCCCAGAGGTGCTGCAAGACAGAAGGAGCTCAGCTTTTGTCCCCCCCGCACGTTAATCCTCGACAGCTTGGTCTCAAACCTGACGTATGTGCTCACACCTGTGTGCGCGTGTTGTTTTCCCTTTCTCCCTGCGCACACGTGTACGTGCGTTGGAAGTATGAATGGAAGAGAGGGACGATTAGCGAGCGGTCTTCACTGCTCTGCTCAGTGGATCAGCTCGCACCTCTGCTCTGTTGTGTTTGCCTTGTCAGGGATTCACTGTGAACCTCAAATATCTGGGGAGTCGCACGGGTCGGTTCATCGACACCAAGACAGGTGTGTGCTTTTCTCCAAAGTTTTTAAAGAATTCTTGTCATACCTGAGCATGGTGAACAGTGAGTGTATAAACTATTACACAGAGCCTGGTTTTGGAGGTTATACAAAAAAAACCTTTTCTTTTTTTATAGTATTTTTTGGCCAAATTTATATTTACTAAACTTAAGTTTAATTTATTTTTTGTAGTCTCTCTTTTAAAGGACTGGATCCAAACATAGACTGTATATAAAAGATAGTCACATACCCATTGGTGGTGTGGGTATTGAGAGTTTTTTCACATGGTCTTTATTCCAATCTTCATAAATAATAATATTGAATAACAGGACAGTTCTGGGTCATACCTGATAAAATTTTATTTTGGAGGGTTACCTAGGGAATCCTCACTGGCTAACAACTTGCATTTTCACAGTAAGATCTGACACACACTTGTTACATCTGGCTTCAAAATACCACAACAGAAACACCCATCTCAGTATTTCAAAACAGGACTTCGCAAACCAGCTGGCAACATCTCGTAGCTGCAATTAAGCTAGACAACTTAAAAAATGACATTCAGATAATGTTGGGCTTTTATAATCCAAAGCACACCAATGCCACAAAAATGCTCAAGAGGTCCAGCTAAGTGGTACAGATGAGTTGAGGTGACACCTAGTGGACAGCTAGTGGACATCTCTTTTCAAGCAACCACACTTGAAAGCCTCATGTAGCCATTGGATGAATTCAATTTTTGGCTTTCAGCTTTTTTTTATGTGTCTTATTCAAATCTGTTTCACTGGCTCTGTATAGTGTGGTGGTTTTCAACATTTGCCTAACAAGCGAAACATCACCTGTTTGATCCCAGGAGGAGATACAAATCCCTCTGGGAATATGTCAGAAGGAGTATCTGGTGTAAAAAGTCGGCTAAGTCAAACACCAAGTCAACTACCTGCTATGCCAAACCCCAGTGATAAGGCAGCAGCCAAAAGTCGCTAACTCAAGTTCTCTTTTAAACTGTTGTATTTATGATTGTAAACATTGTACCAAGCACGGCATTGGGACGTTCAATATCTGTCCAAAAGTTGGTCTTACAGAAAGACTGAGGATCATTAATATTTCATGAATTACAGCATACCATCCTTTTACCTTTGCAAGCTCTGCGGTGAGAGATGGACTTGGTCATGTCCCTGTAGTAACCCTCCTTGCAGTAGTGACAGTGGCGTCCTGCTGTGTTGTGACGACAGTTGAGACAAACTCCACCGCTTCTACGGCCGGACAGCTTGTACAGCTCCATGTTAAAACGACAGCGGCGGGCATGCAGATTGCAGTGGCAGGCTGAGAGAAGCATAGAGAGAGAAAGAGAGAGGCAGACTTTCATCACTAATGCAGAAACTCCTACCTTGACATTCTGCAGCTGGACTAAGCATAATAAGTTCATTACTCAGTTTATTGAATTTAAACAACCCTTTGTGGCACTGCCACTGAAAACTGTTCAGTTTTTCTGATTTTCATGTTTTTACTTTGGTTGCATGGTTACACAGTCCCCTGTCATTTGACACACTCTAAACTCGTGGACACACGAAACCAAATGCGGTGTCATCAAGCTAGAAAACAGCACTGTTGTTCTTAGCTCCTGAAAAGCTGACATTTTAGAAATATGAGCTTGTTATCTGACAGTGACGAACTCGGCACACAAAGTTTAAAGACTTTCCAAATTGCAATTATGGGGCAGCCAAATTCAGTCTGAGAAAATGCGCTTTCTTAAAAAACATCCCAAAGTTAAATTTCCCAGTATGGGTTCGTCAGAGTAAGACGAGGTTATTGAAACAGATGGTGCGCTGTGGTGTGGACTGGAAATAATGAAGCCTCGAAAAGAAACGTCCTGGTTCAGGCTCTCTGTCGCTGGGCCACCTGCTTGTGAATTTAACCTCTGAACTCTAGTGATGTCAGGCAGGAAAACTTTCTTCCGCTCTCCCACACATCTGAGAGACTTGTTAATATTGACCCCAAGATACATAGTGCACTGATGCATTAAATAAAGACTTCATTTTTGAAATTATAGCTTGTAAGAATAACAATGACATTTTACCTTTTTAATTATTCACACTTTTGTCACTGGTCGCTTCATCTTTAACAAAATTACCATCACACAGTTTTAGTCAATTAGCTATTAGCCTATTAGCTATAACAAGAAGTGTATCAGAACAAGTCACTAAAATAAAAGTAATAATAGTTT